>PVJD01015392.1:0-25100 GCA_004026545.1 Mormoops blainvillei | reverse complement strand
TTTATCTATATATATTTAAAATTCATTCAAGTTTTTTTTAGTCATTTTTTATTGTTGTTCTATTACAGTTGTCCCAATTTTTCCCCCTTTGGCCTCCTCTGCCCATGCCCACCCCCCACTTCCACGGTCAGTTCCCACATTCTTGTCCATGTCTGTAGGTGATTCATACATGTTCTTTTTAAAAAAGTATTTTATTTATGTACTTTTAGAGAGAGGGGAAAGGAGGGAGAAAGAGGAGAGAAACATCAATGTGTGATTCCCTCCTGTGCACCCCCTACTGGGGACCTGGTCCCCAACCCAAGCATGTGCCCCAACTGGGAATCACACGGGCAACCCTTTGGTTCACAGGCCGATGCTCAATCCACTGAACCACACCAGCCAGGGCTCAGGTATGTTCTTTGTCTAGCTGTTGAATGACTATGGATCATTTCTTTTTACTGCTGAGTAATATTTCATTGTATGGCTGTACCACAGTTTGTTTATCCACTCACCTAGTGAAGTATATTTTCACTGTTTTCACACTTGAAAATTTTGAAGAAAACTGTTACAAAATTTTCATGAAGGCTTTTGTATAAGCCTGCATCCAAATCAGTTTGGTTCATGACTAGGAGTGCGATTGAGATTGCTGGAGTGCAAGGTGAGATGATGGTTCACTTTTTAAGAACTGAAAAGTGTCTTTCAGATTGACCGTGTCATTTTTCACAAGGGCTCCTATGGTTCCACCTCCTTGTCAACATTTGATATTGTTGGGTTTTCTTTTGTTTATTTTAACTATACTAATAGTTGTATATTTACATCTCACTGTGGTTTTAATATTTGCAGGTATCTAATTGCAAATGATGTGAGGCAACTTTTCATGTGCTTATTTAACATCTGTATCTCTTTAGTAATTTTTTTCAGATATTTTGCCCTTTTTAAAATTGATTGTATTCTTCTTGTTGAATTTTAGAAGTTTTTATATATTTGGGAAACAAGTACTTTATCAGATACATACTTTGCAAATATATTTCTCCCAATTTGTGGCTTGCTTTTTATTCCCTACAATATCTTTCATAGAACAGAAGTTTTTAATTTTAATAAAACCCAACTTATCGATTCTTTTTTCTTTTGGTTTTGGTATTTTATTTAAAAACTCATTAGTGAACCAAAGGTCACAGATTTTCTCCTAAATGTTATAGATTTATATTTTATACTTAGGTTTTTAATACTTTTTGGTTAATTTATGTATAAGATGTTAAGTCTATATCCAAGTTCATTTTTTTGCATGTATAATTGTTCCAGCACTGCTTCTTTAAAGGCTGGTCTGTCTCCTTTGAATCACCTTTACTCCTTTTTCAGATCTGTTGGCTGTATTAGTGTGGGTCTGTGTCTGGGTTCTCCGTTCTGTTCCTTTGATCTATGTGTCTATTCTTTTGCAAATCATGTACTGTCTTGATTACCAGTTTGTTCAAGGCTATGTTGGCTGTTCTAGGTCTCTAGGCTTTCCATGTAAACTTTACAATCATTTTGTTATCTACAAAAGAGCTTGCTGGCATTTTGATTGGAGTTTCAATTAATCTACAGATCATGCTGGGAAGAACTGGTATCTTAGCAATATCCAGGAACACACAATAGTTCTCCATTTATTTAGATCTTTGATTCCTTTTGCCAGAGTTTTATAGATATTTTCATGGAGATTCTGTATACATTTTATTAGCTTTATACCTAAGTATTCAATATTTTATTTTTGGTGCTATTTAAATTATATTATCTTTTTAAGCTTTAAGTTCCAATTGTTCATTACTAGTGTATATGAAAGTAACTGATTTTTGTATATTAACCTTGTATATACCTGTAAACTTTCTATACTTGTTTATTACTACCAGTAATTGGAGATTTTTTGGAATTTTCTATCTAGACAATTAAGTTATCTGCCAACAAAGTTTTAATTCTTTTGTTCTAATCTGTATAGCTTTTCTTTTCCTCTCAATGCAGTAGCTAGGATAATGTTGAATGAAAGTGTTGAGAGAGGACTTATTTGCCTTCTTTCTGATTTTTGGAGAAAAAAAGTATCCACTGTCTCACTGTAAAGTATGATGTTAGCTATAACTTCTTTGTAGATGTTCTTTATCAAGTTGAGGACATTTCCCTCTTCTTAGTTTTCAGATTGTCTTCATGAATGACCATTGTATTTTTGCTAAATGCTTTTTTCAAGTCAAATGATATGACCATATGATTTGTTTCTTAATCTTTTAATATGGTAGATTACTTTATTTTTGAAGATTGAACCAACCTTTTATACTTGGAATTAATCTCATTTGGTTGTGGCTCATAATTTTTTAAACATTGTTGAATTCAATTTATCAATATTTTGTTGAGGATTTTTGCAACTTCGTTTATGAGAGTTATTGGCATCTAATTTTTCTTTATAGTAACATTTACTCTGGGTGTGGTATTAGAGGAATGGTGTCTTTACTGAGTGAATTAGGAAGTGTGTCTTCTACTGTTATTTCTGGAAGAGATTCTAGGGAGCTGATACAATTTTTTTCTTAAATGTTTGGTAGAATTCATGAGTAAAACCATCTGGGCCCATGCTTTCTGTTTTTGGAAGATTGTTAATTAATAATAGAATTCATTTTATATGTATACATACACATACACATATATATATATATGTGTATAATCTTTACACATATATATATATGGGTCTATATATACCTGGGTCTATATATACACATATGTATAATCTTTAAATTTGTTATATAGTTTTTCTTAATTTAGTTTTTGTAGTTTCTGCTTTCCAAGGAATTGATCCACTTTGCCTAAATTATCAAATTTGTGAATGTAGAGTTTTAGGCAGTATTTTTAAATCCTTTTAATGTTCATGTGATCAGTAAGAATGATTCCTCTTTCATTTCTGATACAGGTAATTTGTGTTCTTCTGTTTTTATTTTCAGAATTAGTTTGGCTAGACACGTAATGATTTTATTTATCTTTTAAAGAATCACCATTTGATATTGTTGATTTTTATAGTGAATCCATATTTTTTATTATATTGATTTCTATTCTATTTTTATTATTCCCTTCTTGTTTAAAGTTTAAGTTGCTCCCCCCCCTCATGTCCTAAGGTAGAGACATAGAATATTGAGTTTAAATATTTATTCATTTTAATATATACATTTAATACTATAAATGTTGTTCTAAGCACTGCTTTCTTTGCAGTCCATAGATTTGATACATTGTATTTTCATTTAGTTTTTCAAAGTTTTCCAAATTATCCTGAGACTTTTTTCTTTGACCTATGTAGTTTCTTTTTTAATCTCAAATATTTGGGAATTTCCAGCTATCTCTGTTTTGATATCCAATTTAATTACATTGTTGTCTGAGAACATACTCTGTATCTTTTCTATTCTTTTAAATTTGGTACTTTTTTCATGGCTCATTGTGTCTTCCATCATTGTGTTTGCTCCGTGTGAGCTTGAAAAGAGTGCGCTTTACCACTATCAGATGCAGTATTCTTATAAATGTCAATTAGAATTTATAGGTTTATAGTAATTCATTCTCATAGCCTAAAATTTACCACTCTTCTGCACAAGTGAAATAGGAGAATTAAATACCTTCATTCCTCCTGTATCGATACAGCTCTAATCTCTCCTGTTCCAAGAAATGTGGTATTGTTTATTGACTACTTAACAAGGAGAAATATTAAAGGACCAAAGTGAAATTTTAGTCCTCAGGGATTAAAGTATTTTGAGCCAGTATCCTGTAATATCCTACAATCCCTCCTCCAATGGACAGTCCTTTCTGGTACATAGCTGCAGAAAAGTAGAATATAGTTTTATAGTATAATGTATTTTTATTATTTATTATAGAATAAATTTTGGTAGTATATAATTTTCTCCAGGATATCCTACCTTCTTCTCAATGAAGAGACTTTGAATTTGTAAACTACAGTAGGTCTTGGAATTGGGTGAGAGGAAAGCTTGTCATTTGTTATGACAGGTAGGGTGAGTATTAAATCAGTGTAGGACAAAGATTCTCGAAGTGCTGAACATAAACTGCATCTTGTAACATTGTGTAAGTCCCAGACCCAGACTGTTCTTAAAATTTTCTCTTATATAAACCAGTAAATTACTTTTTAAAATATTATTTTAATTTAGCTTGCTCTCTCTTGCATCTGAAATAATCATTACACTGTTCTCAAACTGCAATTCACATGTGCAGATGTTGCAAATCGTATGCATTGATTTGCACCTGAGTAGTTTCTCACATGGACAACTAAGTAGCTCCTTGCTCCAGGATGCAGAGCAACTGGGATTTATATACTTAATGATGATTTATCAGTCTTCCAAACAACACTGGTCAGAGTGTACATGAGAAAGATGGTAAGGGAGTTTCCAACTCCTTTTCCCTCAAAACGTTCCAACCTCTCCAGCTTTTTATACCTAATAAAACTCAGTTTACAGGATATTGTCAAAACATTTGTTGACCATTTCACTAAAAATGCCTTAGTGGTGGGAAGCTTAGAGAGGAACAGCTAGGACAGGTCTCAAGCTGAAAAGTGTTTCATCAGTTAGGTTCTCGGTGTGGCAGAATTACCAATTTGCTTTGTCTACAGAAAGAAAAAATTTGATGAGAAACATCTATGATGACATACTAAACCTTCTTCTTGCATGTGACTTCCATGTTACCAGTAAATCTTTTGAAAATAGTTCCACAAAAAGTTCTTCCTTGTACCACGATAATAGGAAAAAAAAAAAAAAGCAATGGAAAGAATCTGATTATTTTCTTTTGTTATAGCTTCTCATGTGACCTATAAAGGAGTAAATATCTTGGAATAACAAACCTGGGTATAAACTTTTATTTGCAAAATATTTTATAAACAATTAAAATATAATTTCACTGAAACTTTTATGATCAAATTCTCCTATGAATGCCACTTCTGCTCGTGTGTTATTAAAAAGAACCTGAGTCATTAAACCTCATGCCACGTTAGTTTAGATGCATAAAAAAGTTATTTATTATCCTTATAATAATGATTTGAACCATGATTTTTTGTGATATGGGATAAAAATTTGCTGTTTTAATTTCTTCTCTAAAATACAAAGTGAAATGGCTACCCACTGATTGTTTAAAGATATGGTTTGACATTTGTGTTTAAGATAAACTTTAAGGAAATGCACATACACTTCTCTGTCATTTACTTTAAAAAACAATTTGGGATTTATTCTTTAACTTTTTCACCTTAAAACAAAGTCTTGTTCTTCACTGAAAAGCCTTTTTTCTTGATAGAAATGTAATTTTAGTTTATCTACATTGACATTTGAATTTGTATGCATTCATTAAACATTCAGATTGTATAAATAATGCAATCTGTATTTTAACAAAGGAAGCTTTCATGGATGAATAACTTCTTTACTTGACATTATGACAGCTATTGAAGATTGGAAATTTCTGCATTAAAAAATATTGTCTGAAAATATTTTTACCAAAGAAAAGAATCAAATAGAATGACCTTACAAAGAGTAAATTTTGGATGTTTTTGATAATTCAGTAATTTCAAATATATAAATCATATACCATATTTTATAACTTCTGGGAGAGTAGGATTATTAAAAAGTGTTTTGTCTTTGACTATATTATTCTGTTTCTACAAATTTATAGTGTCTGCACTTTGCTTCTAGACCAACTTCCTTTATGTCCTGGAAAGACACCTATCCTTCTATCTTCTTAGCTTCACAATTTTGAATTTCTGTTTGTACAATATTTCACGGTACAGTTCTCCTGACCTTTCACTCTGCAGTCCCGCGTTCAGCATGCTTAATCTACTTGCTTTCTTGACCAGTGATCATCACACACCTTTTGCTCTGGAGCTGAGCATGTTGTGCAAAAACCTTTATTCATTTTTCATGTAAGAACAAATGAATTATTTGAACCACATCAACATACGAAAGAATACAAACCATTGTACTTGTTAGCTTAGACTGTGTTTTCTTTTTTTTTTTCTGTGCATGAATGTTCACAGGAGCTTTATTTGTAATGGTCAAAACTGGAAACAACCAAAGCGTCCTATAATAAGTAAATAGTTAACAAACTGTGGTACATTCATAACATAAAATACTACTCAGCAATAAAAAGCAATGAACACATATAATAACTTAGATATCAAGGGCATTATGCAAAGTGAAAAAAGCAATATACCATATAATTTGATTTATATAACTTTTTCAAAATGACAAAATTATAATTAGGGATAACAGATTAGTTGTTGCCAAGGCTTAGGAAGATTTATTGTGGGGGGTGGGTTGTGTGACTATAAAAATGTAGATCTCCTGAAGGAGATCTTTGTGGGGATAGACTGGTTCTGCATCTTGATTTTGATAGTGGTTGCACAAATTTACATGAGACAAAATAGTATAGAATTATACACACACATTTTACCACTGTCAGTTTTCCAGTTTAACTATTACACTATATTTATTTAACCTGTAACCATGGGGGGAAATGGGGTAAAGGTACCCCAGATTATTCTGTTATTTTTGCAACTTCCTATGAATCTATAAATATTTCACAATTAAAAGTTAAAAAAAGAAGAATTTTGTGACAGATAATGTACATAAATTATGTAAGAGGGGTCTTTAATACAAATTAATTCAGAGGACTAAAAATTATACACTGCAGACAGAGGGATTGGGTGAGCGGCTAGTTACAGTTATTTTATACTACATTGTATCACAGAAGAATCATTAACATCAAGTGCTGTAAATAGCTGGGCTGACTTCTCAGATGTAGTAAAATCAAGTTCCTCTCGGCTCAAAGAGTTCCCAGAGTTTGTCTCAGGGGCGTTCGCAAACTACCCCTTTTGTCTGCAGCAGAGATTCTGTTTTTTCCTCTGGCCTGCTCTGGCTTACTCTAGTATTCTCTTTCCATACTTGTGCTGTTATCACAAAAATTGGCCAGCCATCTGCAAAGCAGGCCCCGAGGTCTGAGGTGGTGTTCTCTTAGAGCCCATCTTTAGCCTAGATATAGGCTGGTTGGCTTCAGCCATTCCGTCTGTTCTCCTGCACATCCCAACAGCAGGTGCATCTGGGAGGTATCCTTTGCCTCCATGTAATAAGCCCCGTTACATAGTTTTAAAAGCAACCTCTTTGGGGTTCTGAATAGTCATAGAAATTTCAGTAAGAGACCATGTAGTTTGTTACAGTTTTTTATAGAAACTCTCTCCCATAACTCAGATTCTGTATTCATGTTTTTTCTATTACAGTTGTCCCAATCCACACCCCTTGTTCTCCTTTGTCAAGCCCATCCCTCACTCCCACAGTCCATACCCACCCTGATGTCCATGTCCATGGGTCATTCATACATGTTCTTTGACTAATCCCTTGCCCTTCTTTCCACCATTCCCCCCACCCCCCTAATTTCCTCTTGCAGCTATCAGCCTGTTCCCTGTTTCCATGTCTCTGGTTCTATTTAGCTCATTAGTTTCTTTTGTTCATTAGGTTTCTCTTATAAGTGAGAACATGTGGTATTTCTCTTTCACTGACTGGCTTATTTCACTTATCATAATAGTTGCCAATTCCATTCATGCTGCACAAAAGGTAGGGATTCCTTTTTCTTTGTGCTACATAGCATTCCATTGTGTAAATGTACCACAGTTTTTCAACCCATTCATCAACTGATAGACACTTAGGCTGTTTCCAACACTTAGCTATTATAAATAGTGCTGCAATGAAAATAGGGGTGCATAAGTTATTTTGAATTGGGGTTTCAGGATTCTTAGGGTATATTCCCAGCAACAAAATTGCTGGGTCAAAAGCAGTTCTATTTTGAATTTTTTGAGGAAATTCCATGCTGTTTTCTATAGGGGCTGCACCAGTCTGCATTCCCACCCACAGTGCACTAGGGTTCCCTTTTTCTCTACATCCTCACCTGCATTTGTTGCTTGTTGATTTATTAATGATAGTCATTTTAACAGGTTGAGGTGATATCTCATTGTAGTTTTAATT
Organism: Mormoops blainvillei; assembly: GCA_004026545.1. Lineage (NCBI taxonomy): Eukaryota > Metazoa > Chordata > Mammalia > Chiroptera > Mormoopidae > Mormoops > Mormoops blainvillei. The sequence goes on along the minus strand of PVJD01015392.1, from coordinate 17,115 downwards.
TGTATCTTTCTGTTGGCTCGTGATGTTGAGCATTTTTCATGTGTCTATGGGCTTTCTGTATGTCCCCTTTGGAGAAGTGTCTATTCAGGTCCTTTGCTTATTTTTAATTGGGTTATCTCCCTAGCATTGAGTTGTGTGAGTTCTTTATATATTTTTGAGATCAAATCCTTGTCTGATGTATCACTGGCAAATATGTTCTTCCATATGGTTGGTTCCCTTTTATTTTTATTATGTTTTCTAAGCCATGCAGAAGGTTTGAAACATGACAATATTTTCATCATAGGGATACCAGAAGAAGAAGAAAAGGAGCAGGGGATAGAAAATCTGTTTGAAAAAATAATGACAGAAAACTTCCCTAACTTGGTGAGGAAATAAATCATGGAAGTCCAAGAAGGACAGAGGGTCCCAATCAAGATGACCCTGAAGAGTCCCACTCCAAGACACATTACAATCAAAATGGCAAAATTTAAAGACAGAGAGAGAATCTTAAAGTCAGCAAGGGAGAAACAGCCAGTAATATACAAGGGAGCTCCATTAAGGCTGTCAGCTGATTTCTCAACAGAAACACTGCAAACCAGAAGTGATTGGCATAAAATATTCCAAGTAATGAAAAGCAAGGACCTGCAACCAAGACCTCTCTATCAAGCAAGGCTCTCATTTAAAATAGAAGGCAAAATAAAGAGCTTTTGAGAGAAAAGAAGGCTAAAAGATTATATCTGCACCAACCCAGCACTGCAAGAGATGCTAAAGGGACTGCTTTAAGAAGAAGAAATATATAGAGGGAGAGATAGAGGAATACAGGTATAAAGGGAAAAATGGCAATGAATAAGTTGTTATCAATAATAACCTTAAATATAAATGGATTAAATGCTCCTATCAAAAGACAAGGGGTATCTGAATGTATAAGAAAACATGCCCTGCATATTTGCTATCTACAAGAGACTCACCTCAGAACAAAAGATATATACAGGCTACAGGTGAAGGTATGGAAGGAAATATTCCATGAAAATAGACATAAAAAAAAGCTGGGATAGCAATACTTACATCAAGCAAAATAAACTTCAAAACAAAGGCCATAACAAGAGCCAAAGAAGGTCACTACATGATACTTAAGGGAGTAGTCTGACAGAAGGACATAACTCTTGTAAACATATATGTACCAAATATAGATGCACTTCAATATATAAAGAAAATATTGGAGACATTTAATGAGATAGTCTGTGTTTTATTTTTCTTCCTTAAATATAACACAATACCCGGCACATAGTAGGCATACAGTAAATACTTTTTGGATGAATAAGAATAATTCTCTTGCACATTCAAAGAGAAAAATCAGTAGAAGCAACCACAAGAAATATAGCAGCACTGTATCTAGGAAGAAATTAAAGGGAGAAAGAAGACTGAGAACATAGACAAGAGTGGATGTATCATACTATAGGCTTGGATCACAAGGAAGGCAAAACTAGGAAGGAAGTCCTAGTCTCTTGTACAGAGATTAAAGGAAATTTTATTGAATAGCTAGGGCATGCCAAGCATCTTGAAAATATTCATGTATCATCATTAATTTAACACCTATATTTATTAAGCGCCTACTTGACAGGCACTGCTTTGCATCCTTGAGCTCCATCACTAAACAATAGAAAGACCCCTGCCCCTCATGTAACCCAACTTAGCATATATGTAGATGGTATGTAATAGTCGTAATATAAGGGAATGATATACTACCTGAAATGTAAAAAAGTGGTACGAGAAAATATAAAATTATAGAACAGGGCAAGGCATATCCAAATGTGTCGACAGTGTGGCTAAGAAGACATCATTTAGAAGGCGAGACCTGAGTAACAGGGATGAATGGAAATTAGTCAAACTTACATCTAGAGGGAGAACCATCTTTGTGGTGGGAACATTTAAGGTAAAGATCCTTTGGAAGAAGATTTCCTTGGGTGTGGAAGGCCCAGCATGGAAGCCGGAAGATCTGGAGCAAAACAGCAGAAGAGTAGGTCAGATTTAATGGTGAGTTAGGAAGTTGAGAAGAAATCATGAACATTAGAAATTGTGGCTTTCACTGAGAATGAGATGGAAAGTCATGGGAGTGGTTAGAGTAGAGGAGTAATTTGTTAGTCTTTAGTTTAAAAATGATTATCTTTTCAGACCTTCTAAAAATCTGGTGAAACAATGTTTCAGTAAGAATTAATTTAGGTGCAAGTAGACCAAATAAAATTGTATCTCATATTAAAGGTTTATTTTTCTCTTGGGTGAGCGATCTGGAGAGAGGTGGTCCCTGGGAGGGTTTAGCAAGTTAATGATGCTTAATTGTGTGGGCATCACTGTGAGCTTGCTGTTCTCTTGGTCTTCCCTTCATACAAAGTGGTAAAGTGGTTGCCGTAATGCCAAGAATTACATCCTTACACAACTGTCCTCAAAGTCAGGGAGGAGAGAGAAAGCTCCTCTCCTTTCTCTTTTTCTCTCTCATCTTTTTCAGGGAGTGAAGTCTTTTCCAGATATCTTCATCATCTTCCCTATGAACTTTTTGAACAAAACTGGGCCATTTCGAACAATAAAGAAACTACTAATTGGCAAGTGGGAATAAGATTACCATCAATCAAGAGATGTCACCTGGGGTAGAACACTGCTACCTGATATAGGAATAAAATCAGAGCTGTGTTAACCAAGAAAATAAGAAATGACTGATTTCTTAGTAGGCAAGTAGTGGTGTCTTCCAGAAGTAGTACATTTTATTGTCTGTATTTATCGGTGAGTAGAGATTTAGAGAGTCTTTGTAACTTTTCTAACATAATAGAGCTAGAAAAATTACAGCACAAATTGAACCCAAAGTCTCAAGGTCTGTCTGGTTATAAACTCATGTTTTTTATTTTTTTCTAAACCAGACTGACCCTTGCACAATTATGTCACACTGCTGTGAAGGACAGTTTTTGGGGACCACTGTCCAGATGGGAAATGCTATTAACTTACAGCTATAATGAACTGTTTAATGCTTGCTGACAGGGCAAGCATATCTTCTCTCTTTAAATTGAGTCCATGCATCAAGCCAAATATTAGAGGTTTGTGGTAGGCAGAATCTTTCAAGTGGTCTATGGGAAAATTATAGAAGTCACTTTAGCTAGTTTAATCAGGAATGGAATTTAATAAAAAATATAATACATCACAGAATCCATGGAGGCTACACAGTTAGAAACATTATTAAAGTAATCCCATAGCCTGCTGGCAGGCACAGTCTCACTGTGCCTGAGTCCGAGAAATAGGTGATAGTTAGACACCTGCAAAAGAACATCAGCCACTACTCCGAATGAAGTCTCTCACTGGATTTGGCCTTCGTAACTTCCTTTTGTTTGAGTGTAGTCTCCTAAATGTGTGCTGTATTTGCAGAAGCAAGAGCACATGTCTAATATCCTATCTGCTCAGGATGTGGGAAAGCAGATTTTTATGGAAGAAATTGTGGAGTATTGCTGTTCTTTCTTTCTTTACTGTTTGGTAAAATTCACCAAACTATCCGTGTCTTTTTAAAAACAAGTTTTAAACTACCATTTCAATTGCTTTAATAGGTATAGGCCTATTCATATCATCTAGTACTTCTTTTGTGTATTTTCATAGTTTGTATTATTCAAGAAATTGGTCTGTTTCACTTAAGTTATCACATTTGTGGACATAAAGTTGTTTGTAGCATCCCTTTGTTATTCTTTTAATGTCCATGTAATCAGTAATGGTGACGCTTCTTCTATTTATAACATTGGTAATTTGCATCGTTGTCGTTTTTTTTTTTGGTTAGCCCATCTAGGTGTTTATCAGATTTATTGATCTTTTTGAAAACTAACTTTTGATAGCATTTTTCTATTATATTCCTGTCTTCAATTTCATTCATTTCTGCTCCACATTTACTATTTTTCATCTACTTATTTTAAACTTTAATTGCTCTTCTTTCTATAGTCTCCTACAGTACAAGTTAAGGTTATTATTGATTCTAGCTTTGTTCTTTTCTAAAATATGCATTTAATGCTAGAAATTTTCCTCTATGAATTGCTTTCCCTGCATCCTATAAATTTGTATGTTATGGTTTTATTTTTATTTAGTTCAAAAAATTTTTGTTTCCCTTGAGATTTTTTTGACCATGTATTGTGCAATTTGTTTAGTTTCCAAATAATTGTTGATTTTCAACCATATTTCTTTTACTGGTTTCCAGCTTAACTGATTAAACACACTTTGCAGGTTTTCTGTGCCTTTCAATTTGTTGAAGTATGCTTTCTGTTCCAGAGTGAGTCCTATTCTGGAGAATGTTCCATGTGAGCTTGAGAAGGGTGTGTATTTTGTTATTGTTGGATGCAGTTTTCTATAATTGTCGGTTAGATAAATTTGATTAATGGTTTCTGGTCAACTAGATCCTTAATGATTTTTAGCCTGAATCATATATCGATTACTGAAGGAGGAGTTCTTAAGTTTCAAGTATAATAGTGGATTTGTCTATTTCTTCTTTAGGTTTTATCAGATTTGCCTCATTTATTTAACACTTTGTTAGGTGCATAAATGTTATTCTGTACTGCTGATATTATTCCTGATATCTTTCCTTGTTCTAAAGTTTGCTTTTCTGAAATTAATATAATTACTCGAGGTTTCTTTTGTTAATATTAGCGTGGTATATCTTTCTCTATCCTTTAATTAGGATATTCAGACTATTCACATTTAAAGTGATTATTGACAGTTGGATTAATATCTACACTTTGTAACTTCTGTAGTCATTCAGTGTTTTCCTTTTTTCCACTAGCTTTCTCTGATCTTTTTTTTGAAAGACTTTATTTATTTTTAGAGAGAGGGAAAAGGAGGGAGAAAGGGAGAGAAACATCAATATGTGAGAGAAACATGGACTGGCCGCCTTTCACGTGCTCCCCTCCCCAGCCAGAGACGGGGCTGCAACCCAGGCTTGTGCCCTGATGAGGAATCCACTCAGCAACCTTGCAGCCTTTAGCTCTGAGGGACCACGCTCAAGCAACTGAGCCAGGCTGGTCGGGGTCAGGGCAAGCTTTCTCTGATCTTAACTGAGTGCTTTATATATTTACCTTTCCTCTCCTTTTTAGTATGTTAATTATACTTCATTAACAGTTTTTAGAGGTTGCCTTAGAGTTTGTATATCCTTTACAATAAATTTAGGTCATCTTCAAGTAACAGTGTATGCTTCGCATGTACTGTAGGTTACGCTGTAACAGAGTATTTCCAATTCATTGCTGTCATTCGTTTCATTTAGCCATATGCTATAATCATACAATACTTGTCAGCATTATTACTTTAAACAGTTATCTTTGACTATTACATTAAGGAAACTTCACTCATAATGTTGGAATTTGTGACATTATAGTATTATAAAAATATAAGAAATTAGTGGAATAAACAAATAAAGAATGAGTATTCCGAACATGCAGAGCTACCGCAAATATTACAAATGTTTACTAGACCACACCATCAGCATGAAAGGAGTCAGAATTACATTTTGTTTATTTAATAACATTCAGCTTAGCTAGTTTCACCAAAGTTTTGGCCGGCTACTGAAATCAGCGTATTTAAAGTCTGCTGTCTAATGTCCTCCAGATGGCACTGAAAAGGGAAAAGATAATGTTTCCACTGTGACTTCTTTTTCTAAACTTCCAGTGCTAACCAGATACTACCCCTTTTCTTTCGATGGACATAGTCTTTCCTTAGTTAAATTTATATAGTCAGACATTTTCTTGTCTCTAATCTGGTTAATTAGGTGAGCTATTATGTTTTAATGGTAAGTACATAATCTTAGTGTTTTATTTGCCTTTATTCGATATATGTTTTCTTACTCTAGATACTGAAAAGAGGCTGATTTTTAGGCGATAATGTATTGTTACACTACCTTACATGCCATTTTCTGTATCGGGCCATCTATCTTTAGATTCCTCTGGGAGAATAGAGAAACTTAAATAGTCAAACCTATCCAATATTTGATTAGGAAAGTATCCTGAAGCTCTTGATTTAATGAAGTGGGAAGGTTGTCTTAACTTGTACTTATTCATGGTCTCTTTACCGCCCCATTATCTGGGCAAATGTGACCTGAGATGGCCAGTAAGGACTACTTGACTGACTGAAGCACAAATGTTAGTTGCCATAAAATAAGGTTGCCTAGTAAGAGGCAAGCGGGTCAAAGCTTTTCACCCTAAATAAAATATTTTTTGATAGTTTCGCTTATAAAAAGAAGTTCATTTTAATAGAAACTGCAGTAATGTTGTTGGCTTTTTCATAGTATATATAGTTTTAATGAAATAAGAAAATATAAGAAGTCTATTTTAATAAGCTCTTTTTAAAGGTATGACTGTGCCCTTTTCATGGGAAGAATAAAAATAAAAGATAATAAGGCTGACTACCATGAAAGAACTCACATTTCTACCCTGAGCTAGAGTGAAACATTCTGCCTAAGTTACACAGCTTGATTTATCCAAGAAAATTGCATTTATAGTATTCCTAGAGCAAGAAACTAGAGAAACTAATATCATGACCTTAAGTAAGAATTCTAAATCTAATAAGAACCTACTTTAATGTATGTGATTTAGAAGATACATTTTAATGGCACTTATTAAACCTAATATATAAGAAAATTTGTACTTAGAATATGTTGTTGAAGCTCTTGAAATTAGGTAGGGGGCTTTAACCTCTAATTCAGAATATTAACATTAGAAGATATATTCGTTCTTTTTTTTATTTTCTTGCATTCTTACCCGACTGCACACTCTCTGCCTATGGGTTAGCTTCCTGTCTGGATCTGAAACCAATCAGACTTTTAGACAGTAAAACATCACACTGCGTTTGTGGTTAATCCTCCTCTGGCCATGACAGCCAGGTTGCCTATAACCAGGGTCCTATTTGGCCTGTTAGTCTCTTCTGATTAAGGATTGGCCTTGTACTCTGGCACCACAGTTCCACTTACATTTTCCAGTCCTTCCAGGGCTGAGCTGCTGTCATGAAATATCACATCTCCCAGAGGTATGATTCTTGCTCACACTTTTTTGTCCCTTCTTCTACTTGATGCTTCTGAATGTCCACTTTCCTCTTCTCATCTTTCCTTAGATATAAAGCCTAGTTTTAGGGTTCATTTTGTATGCTTGCTTTCAGTACTCAGTTGGGGGTTGTAACTGAACCTGGATCTTACAATTTAAAAAAAATTTTTTTCTTAAAATTTTTTTATTTTTATTTTTTATTTATTTTTATTGTTCAATTGCAGTTGTCCCCATCTCCTACCCCATTATTCTCCCCTGCCTAACCCACTCCCCACCTCTACCTCTGCCTCCCACATTCAATCCTCCCCACTCTCCCATTGTCTTTTTTCATGGGTCCTTAATATATGTTCCTTGACTTTTTTTTAAGGAGACATTAATCATAAAATAGAAAAATCTTTTAAAATGGAAGGTTATTCCATGAATTTGAGGTTTGAATTTATCTTAAGGATGAATATTTGTTTTGAGAAACAAAATGATACTTCCTACAATAAAACAAATAAAGAACATGTGATGTTTGTTGTACTTTAACTTATATAATAAAAATTAAATATCTTCATCTGAAATGGATATTTAAACTGGAAATGTCCAATAAATTAAGCCACAGTGTATGTTTATAGAAACATTGGATAGTTATAATTTTATTGGTTTTACCTTTAAAAATTATTCCTTTGAAGATTTTTTTTTTAATTTTATTTTTAGACAGGTGGGAGGGGAGGGAGAAAGAGAGGGAAACATCAATGCCTGGTTGCCTCTTGCGCTCCCCCTACTGGGGACCTGGCCCGCACGCAACCCAGGCATGTGCCCTGACTGGGTAATCAAATCGGCAACCCTTTGGTTCGCAGGTGGGCGCTCAATCCACTGAGCTACACCAGCCAGGGCATAAATATTATTTCTTTAAAAAATATATTAATTTTTAAAAAGTGTGAGTTTAAAGTGCCCTATGACTTTATACTTGTTTTTGCTCTTGGGAAGACACATTGTACGTATTTTTTACTATATTTCTCACAGTGGTTTGGAAACAGAAATTAGAAAGACTAAGGAAAGTCTAACTCTGTCCTTCCCTTTAACTTTAAATAAAAGGAGAAACTGAAAAGGGATTGGGTGGTACTGCCAATTTAACATAAACTATAGTCATGGATCACATAACAAAATTTCTGTCAGTGACAGATCTATTGCATATATGACGGTGGTCCCATACGATTATAATGGATTAAAAAAACTCCTGTTGCCTAGTGACATCTTAGCCATCCCAATATTGTAGCAAAGCACACTATTTATGTATTTGTGGTGATGCTGGTATGAATAAGCCTACTGCGTTGCCAGTCACATAAAAGTATATAACGCATACAATTATGTACAGTATAAAACCGATTGCTAAGATTTAGATTAACAACAATTTTTTAAAAAATTCTATATAGTTTAGTTATTCCAGTGAAGTCATAAGGAAAGAATCTCTGTGTAGGCAGGATCCACTTCTCCCTAAACCAAGTGGCTACTCCTGATGTCAGAGCTCCTGGAAAAAGATTGATCCCAAGACTAAGGTACCTCATTAGAGAAGGGTTAGTAAAAGAGAGTAACCCGGTCAGAAGATTGTTGTACCCACTGTCACCATTGTGGGAGGCTTGTGCCCAGGAGTAGTGATACACTATAGAAGCAATATTATAACAGCCAGATAACAATAGGATTTTGAGGGTATTTAATAATGGGGAACACTTGGTGGTAGAAGTGGTAATGGTAGTGGGGTTAAAATTCTGGTAATCAAGGGTGTGTGTTCCGAGTCAGTATAATGCAAGTATTTAATGAAAACATTTAGAATCAAGGCTTCTGGTAAAGACGGCGATGTAGGCAGACAGGGCTCGACTCTTTGCACAACCACATCAAAATTACAACTAAAATGTAGACCAACAATCACTCAAAGCCATCAGAAATTGAGTTGAATGGAAGTCTGACAACTACGGAATTAAAGAAACCACAACCAATCAGACTGGTAGGAGGGGTGAAGATGCAGAACAGGCTGATCTCTCACCCATGTGTGGTGGATAAAACTTTGGGAGGGATGTGTTTGGAGCCAGGAGTCCCAATCCCACACCAGGCCTCCCAGCCAAGGATTCCAGTGCCAGGAAGGTAAGTCCCCACAACTTCTGGCTGCAAAGACCAGTGGGGATTGAGTTGGTGGAGGAGACCACTAGAGCCCCAAGCAATTCCTCTTAAAGAACCCCCACAGGGACTCACCTACTCAGACTCACTCCCTCTGACCTCTAGTGCTGAGGTGGCATCTTGAAGGGCACCAGTGGAATACCTGGAGAGGCTAAAGTGTCTGGCATCCAGGCAAGCGGGGGCCATTGTCCCTTTTCTGAGCCCTCCCTCAGTAGAGCCACAGAGCTGGCAGACTGGTGCAATATCTGAGACTCCATTGACCTGGCTAACACTGTTTGAACCACCTTGGAGATCCCCAGAGACTCTGCCCCACCCAATTTATGGGTCCACCCAGACTGCCTTTCCATATGAATGGCTGGTCTTGGCGCTCATATCACAACTTCCTAAATCCTATTAAACAAGCAGCAGCTGACCTCCGTGAGCCCAGGCCAGGCACTAGCAGCAGTCAGCCTAGATTCACAGCTTGGTTCCCCTGGGAATCTCCAAGCCCAGCACAAGTAGCAGCCACCTCAGAGTGCTTTATAGCTCAGGCAGGGCGGCCATAGCAAGTGATACCTGAAAAGCTGATCTTTAAACAATCCTTTTTTTGAAAGAATTACTTTGTTTAAGTCTTAGATTTTAGACTGTGTCTCAATGTCAGAGTCCCTAGGTCTATTAATAAACTATTTATAAGTATAATTTATAATTACTTATAATAGTCAATGAAGTTTTGTATTTTCACTCTAACAAGTGAAGTTTCAGGATTTTAAAAAAATTCTAGCCATCTCCTGAAGTTTAAGGAAATTCTTTACATTGCTGTTTGAGTTCATTCTCAAATTTGAGGACCTAGTGCAACTTCAGCTCTATGTAAGAGTATGCTTAAATGCTACTTCCTCTGAGAAATCTTCTATGGCTCCTCTCAGGGAAAAGTAATTTTAAACTTTTGATTGTCCATATTACTTTTCCTGTAACTTTTTTCTCCTCGATTTTTTTGAGGGTCCATATTGCTGTTTGCTTTTCTGTATGTCATATATCCTGTGGTATTGTATATTCTTTTAGAGAGCTGGGACTGCAATTTCCTGTATTGCTTTGCTCAGCAAATATAATCACTTGCTATGTTCTTGTTCTCCTCCTAGCACTTAACACAATACAGAATGCACATACAGTAGGCGTTCAATAAATATTGTCAGAAAGCTAGCAAAAAGAAATATTTTCATTTTTTTCAAGCTCCTTGGAATAGCTTTTCTCAATATGTCCTTAATGGTCAGAGTAGGAAACTTACACAGTGATGCGTCTGTGTGTGTCTGTTTGTCCCTAATTAAAAAAAAAACAAACCTAGAAAATATCATTAAGATACGTATCTTATATTTAAGTTAATGATGAGAAATTTGCGAATAAGTAACAGAACTCCTAACTGAATTACAGAGAGCTATTTGATTAATTAATATGAGACAGAAGCAGAACATACTTATGCACTCCTTTCAAAGAGACCCTAAAGTAATATGACAAAAGTTGCTGGTGAGGCTTAGGAATATTTCAAAAAAGGAATTAAATGAATGTAATTAACTATCACTTCAGTGACCTATGGCTCATTTGGGTGAAGTTCTGATGAACTTCTCAGAGATCCAAATACACTGTTGACATTTCAGGAGAAGAAATGTGCCTGTGCTGTCACTGCGGTACGACAACTGCTAATGTTACAAAGGAGATGGAAGAAAAGAGGAATATGAAAGTAAAATAAAATTTTTAGAAACTGAAAATAAAAAACTGTGTATGAATTATTATAAGTTAACACCAGGCTGTTACTTATCAAAAAAATATTTACACATGTTTTAAGATTATATTATGCAATGCTAGTTTATTGATTTCAATAATGCCCACAGTATGGTTTGAGGAAAGAACATGGAAAGAAAATATAAAAATTCAAAGGAACTTACCACTATTAGTAAAGACATGGGATTCTTGTATTGTTAAAGTCACTCAATTATATTATTAACAAAGCTAGATGAACAGTTGGCTACTGGATAATTGCTAGTGTTTTTTTTTTTGTTTTTTTTTTAATATCTTATCTAGTTCGAAGTAACCTGAGCTTATATTGAATTTCTCTGAATATATAGTATTTCTCCCCCTTCTTTTAGATATTTGAATCTGTGAAAATCTGCCTTTTTTTATTTGTATGATAGACTTTTCTATTTTTATTTTTTTTGTAAGTAACATTTTCTTGTTTGTCTCTCCAGGTTAATGTCATCATGTTGTTCTTATTAAACACAAAATATTCAGTGTTTTGTGCTGCATTATATAAAGCACATTTAACAGTCAGCGTTTAACCCTTTCATTTTTATAAATTCCCAGTTTTGACACAGAGTTTCTGATTGTATAATTTTGTCCTTCATTTATTTTGACATGCATGTAGAACTGCAGGTGCAATTACAGATCCTGGGCAGAGCTGTAGACTTCTTGATAACAGAGAGCATAATGTACCATGGGGTCACGAGCACGACTCTCAGGGTGAGTTATTGAACTTGGACCTTAACTTTAATAAAAGATAATTATATATAGATACATCACACATATATAAAAGGTAATTGTAATTATATATAATACACATATATAAGATAATTACATGTACCTATATTTATATGAAATTTCACTTCTCAATATATATTTCAATCAGTTTTAGCACTCACTAGTGATCAAAATATATCTGTTATACTTTTCTCTTTGGAATGATTGAGAAAGATAACAGTGGCACTTTTTTTTTTAAGGTTTTATTTCTCGTTAGAGAGAGGGGATGGGAAGGATAAAGAGAGGGGGAGAAACATCAGTGTGTGGTTGCCTCTCACACACCCCACACTGGGGACCTGGCCCACAGTCGAGGCATGTGCCCTGACTGGATACAAACTGGCGACCCTTTGGTTCACAGGCTGACACTCAATCCAGTGCATCGCACCAGCCAGGGTAACTTTTCTTTTTTAATATAGTTTTTAAAGACTTTATTTATTTACTTTAGAGACAGGGGAAGGGAGGGAGAAAGAGGGAGAGAAACAGTAATGTGTGAGAAATACATCGACCGGGTTGCCTCTCACACGCCCCCAGCTGGGGAAGGCTGACAAGGAATCACACCGGCGACCCTCCAGCTCACAGGCTGGCAGTCAGTCCACTGAGCTACACCAGCCAGGGCTAACAGTGGCACTTTTGAAGCACAGAAGCAAGGTTGAGTCCATGAGGAAAAGTCAAGTGTTAAGGTAACAACTGTAAAAGGCAAGGTTGCATATAAACATTCATTAATGTTTTCACTGTAGTACTTAAAGTTAGGAAGAGAAGATGAAGGTTAATGGTAATAGCATAAACATAAGTCCTCATTACACTTTATACAAAGGAAATTTGGGATAATTAATGACTAACCCACCATCAGCTATCCCAGAGGATGATAAGTATTTTTTTTTCTAATCGTAATTCTTAGTCATGATTAAAGATGATAATCTTATAAAATTTCACTTTTCTTCTGGAAATATTCAGTCCTTTAAACCATAATTTTAACTATAAAATAAATAGCAGTTTATTTCTGTGGTAGCTTTTTCCTTAACAGAGGTTGAGATCATGTGGTTGTTTTTTGATTGATATATAGAACTTGTCCCAGATCACTTTGTTTTCAGAGTTCAATGAAATATTTGGGTGAATGCCAAGTCATGCACATCTTAAACTTGAAGCTGAAGTTTTGTATGAAACTCATGTGTCCCATGTTTCAAGGCTTATTTTGGGTATCAGTCATCTGATTAATAGCTCCTGTTTATTTAGCACCTGCTATGAGTAAGAAATGGTTCTAGATGGTTTATATACCTGACTCATTTAATGTTCACAGTAGGACTACTAAATGCATAACCCTATACTTTGATAACATATAAAGAAATAGTCTCAGGAAGGCTGAAGTGACTTTTTCAAGAGAGTCACATAACCAGAAAATGTTGGATTGAACGGTGCAATACTGAATCACCTGATTCTGAGTGGATGGAGGCTGTACCACTGCTTTATTGCCTGTTTTAGTGTTAGGTTCTCTATTATTTGGCAGGGATTATCAAAATCTTGTTAAGCTGGCTTTATACTGTCAAGTAGTTAAGCTAGAACTAGGTTTTCCAGAATTTCTTTCTCCACATAGTTCTGGGTTAAGGTTAACCACAAGAGAAAATACACAAAATTTGGAAGGCAGAAGCAAAGTGGCAGCCATTGTGCTCTGAAGGTTAATGGTGAGCTCCAGGCAACACCAAAACTTGCCAAGCTGTGCTGATATCCTGGGTTACTTTGTTGGTGTGGACAGGCACCAGGGCCTCATCTCCTCATCCTCTGTGAGTCCTTGGCCAAGCAAGGGACCAGTTCTGTGAGGAAGGCACCAGATTCTTCTGTATACTGCCCATGTCTGAAAACTTGGAGGCTTTGAAATACAGGTGTAATTCCTGTTTGTCCTAGTGAAGTGCAGTTTTTCTTGAAGGTGCCAAATTTTTCTGATTTCCCCTGGTTCCTATAAGTTTTATTTCCTTTGTCCTGGCTCTTCTGCCCCATAGTAATTCTAGGGACACTTCCAGACTGGAAAGAAACAGCTTTCCGTAGAGTTCTTCACTAGCTCCCACAAATTGGCCAAGGTCTAATCTTTGTAATAAATCACTTTGCATCGCACCTAGTGGTTCAACCTCCTGATGGAACCATGACTACCACACCAGTGAAATGTATCTAGTGATGGTCATGGCGTAGATTATTTCTGGAACTTCCCAATGGTGTATTTTTTTAAGGAAACTATACCCTGTTTCTGTTAGATCACATGTTAAACAGTGTCATTCCCCTTGTTTAAAAGTGAGAGATTTCAAAAGCTAAGATAATCTCTTTAAAGTTCACTCTATCAAAAAACTGCATCAAAGATATTAGAGTCATGGTATGATTTCCATGCTTAAATTTACACTTTTGAGATCAAAATATGAGCTTGTATTATCTTCTGGCTCTTGACTATAAATCTTATGTAAGTCATTTAAATTAATTTGCATAGGATCAGTTCTAATCTTTGCAATTGAGTGTTCTGTGCTTGTTATTAATTAAGGTGATTGCCTTATAATTATTCTGCTTTCTTATGCCTCTACTCAGTTTCTGCTTACTAAAATTACCATGTCTTTAATACCATAAGAAATGTATTAAATCTACATCTAAGTTGACTTTAAACTATGGTATTTAAAATTTATGCAACAGATCAGTGTATTTTCTTTCTGCCCTTCTAAATGACACAGAAGTTGCTTAATTCGAGAGTTTTAGATTATCCATGCCAATGGACCTGGGTAATGTCAGGCAACAGACCTGACAGGAATCCCCTACTGTCAGGAAAGAGATAAGAAATAGAACTAGAACGCACCTAATATAAGCTTCTCTTTCTCCCATTTTTGCTCTTTGTTTACATTTCATGAGTCCCCATATTTGTGAAGAAATGAAGACATAACCCTGACAACTGGGGCCCATTAACCTGGTAATAATAAGAACTGGTAAAGGAGTCAGAACTATAACAGCTTAATTTTTGCCCTCTTTAATGTTTAAAACCCTTTTCCATGCCTTAATTTAATACTCATGAAGAACTTGTGTGATAAGGAAATACTATCAGCCTTATTTTAAAGATGAAGATATTGAGACTCAGTGTTCTTAACAACTAGGTCACAGAGCAAAAAGTGATTGAACAAAGATTTGAACTCTGGTTCATCAATTTTTAATGATGTGTATTCAAGTTTAAAAAAATAGTGGAAAGCAAAAGGTATAATTCAAAGAACACCTATTTTAGTTTTATGGCTCTCTTTTTGAATCAAAAAATCAAATTACTTACCAAAAGCTCCATCTTCAAATACTGTCTACTATCATATTGAGGCTTAGGACTTGCACATGTGAATTTCAGGGAGGACACAAATATGTATGGCAATGGATACTAAACACGTGGGGCCATAAAGTTGGTTTAGGATGAATTTATTGATATGGACTCACTAAGCAGAGATTCTGCATTTAATATTATATCTCAGGGAGTTAGAAAGAGCTCCAATTGTTTGCTTGGTTAGCTGATACATAGACCAAAAGGTGGCTCACATTGAGTGAGCTGAAGATGCTGGACCCACTGTAATTTAATGTAAGTGAAGGAATCTAAAAACTTAGGAATATTGAAATGTTGGAGCGGATTTGTCATTTAATATCCACTCACCCACACTGGGAGTGTCCAGGAGACATGCCTTTAACCAACACCGAGAAGTAGATTTTTGAGGGGAGCCCAGCACCTGTGAAGAGCTCTGTGATTGTTCTCCGTAGGCCAGACTTTAGAGTGGGATTGTAATCACCGAATTGGGAAATCAAAATGCAATAGGGACGATTCGATCCTGGGATGTGAGAGGTCAAGTGGCCACACTCTGCCACCAAAGGGAAGGTTGGCATGATTACCCTAAAGGACAGCAGAATAGTCTTATCTTTGCAGACCTGTGGTGTTGGCTACTTGATGATGGTGTTCCTAAATGTGAAATAAGTAGGAGGTCTGCTAAATTCTTACTTAATGTGTATAGGGAGAAAAGTTCTAAGTCAAGTGAATGAAAGTCTAATCGGAATCATAAAAACAGAGAGCCATGAACCCTCAATCAATTCCCAAACTTGGGCCAAGTTATAGACCCAAAACCCTTCGAAGGAAGGGGAGGCTGTGTCCCCCTGAGAAAGGACCCTCATATACTGCCAACATTTTATAATTAATCTTTCTCTCAGTCTTCTTTAAAGTGATATACAGCCTATGGAAGCAGGCACAGAATAGAACATATTAGCCAAATATGTAAGAGCAGAATATTTATCAGTTACTGATTTGATGAAGTTAGTAAATCATTAATATGATATTGGGTATGACGGCTTTAATGGATAAGACACAGCACTGCAGTTATAGTAACCCACTGTGAGGTATCATTCATTGTTTCTATGTTTAAGAACAGGTGAAATGGGGTTGTCATATAGAAAAGCAATGGGAGAGCCATTGATTACTAGGCCTTATATATGATGTCTTTGAATCTTTAAAGGTCAAGCTTTAACTTAAATTGGACCACATTACCTATTTTAACAGAGTCCAAAACTTCCAACATCCCCAAAAACCTTTTTCAATAGTCAGGTTATAAAGGGTAGATAATTCAGGCTCTCCCTTTGATATCCTATAGGACACTAAAATTAGTGTCTCAGGGCCATTTCCAGAGATAGTATGGACTATAAAGAAGAAAAAATAGAAAACTCTACTTAGTAAATGAAAATCATGTTTGAAGGTAAAAATGGAGTCAATACGATATCCCACAGCAATGAAACCCGCCTTAGTAAGGAAAATCAATGCCAGACAACAAGACTGCCAAGTGCAACTACACAAAATTCTGTCGGGCATGGGCCTTATTACCCCGAGTCCGAGTGCTTTCTTCAACGAAGCGTGGCGAACGCTGAGCCCCACACGCCACGGAGTGTGGCTGAGGCAAGCCCTGCAGCCCAAAGACCTTGCTGGTTTGCCTGTCGCCAAATGAACTGACAACTGAGACAAAGGGCCCGTAACAATAGGCTAAATTAAAGGGCTATAACAAGCTAAGGCTAGAGGTCCGATCTCGGCCATCTCAGATGCAGATATTTTACTTAACAAATAACCTTTGACTCTGTTAACAATGTATACCCAAATCAGGCTATGTGACTTAAAGCCTATTTTCAGTACAATTCCTATCATCTCAGGTTAGGACAGGACATTGGGTTGTTGGGAGTTTTTATTTATTTTGAAAATTATAAAACTTTAATAGCTGTTTTCAAAGACTTTTTAATCTATATGAATTTAATGGAGTTAAATGACCTCTTCTAAATAAAGAGTTAAAAATTATTGGCTCAAAGGTATGATTTACAAGTACCCCTCTCACTGTTACTTTTTTAAATTATTGTTCAATTACAG
>PVJD01015391.1:0-25117 GCA_004026545.1 Mormoops blainvillei | reverse complement strand
TCAGTGTTCGGCAAAGATTTGTTGGACATCTGCTCTGGGCCAAGGCCTGCCCTGGGCACTGGACAAGACCAAGCTCCCCGGCTCCTGACACTCAGCTCGAAGCAAAGATAGCCAAGGCGTGGTCACTTAGAGCCCAGTGTGACCGGGGCAGTGATGGGAGCAGCCCAGGTGCAGATGGGGCGGGGGGAGGGAAGATGACCACACGTGGCCATCCCTGGGCTGGAGGTGGCTTCTGCTGCCAGCCTTGCAGAGCTCACTGCCGTTCAGGAAGTGCCCAGCGCTTTCTGACCTGTCATCAAACAAACTCCTGGTGACTGTGATGTTCAGAAGGCTCAGGGCGCCCATGCCAGGGCTCAGTGGAGGGACAGACGCGCCACAGCTTGGGCCAAATGGGGACGGGTGAGGACGGCCTTCAGGGGCCTGCAGTCAGCATCCTGCCAGCCTGGAGACACCCACTCCTCCCTGCTCAAGAGCATCAGCCCCGCTCGCAGCCCAGGCCTGGTACCACCGCAGGGCAGGGCTGGCCCGAACACTGGCCGAGTGAGCACAAATCCCGGTGGGGACAGCCAGGTGAGCACCCCCCTTCCCAAAGGGCGCCCAAAGGGAGGCTGGTGCTGAGGACAGGCGGACAGCGCACACCAGGAGGCTGCTGTGAGCAAGGTAGGTCCCTGCGCCCTGACGTCCGCCACGCCAGATGAGTGAGCACAGGGAGAAGGGGATGCGGGGAGGGGCAGCTCCACCAAGACCCGAAGGACGACAGACGCGTGCGAAAGATCGCCCAGGACCACGGTCACTGCACCAGAACCCTGACCCACCAGGAGCAATTTGACGTCAGCGGTGCCTGCGGCTGTTATCCGATGTCACCTACCCCGTTCCTTCCTCCTTTGATGAGCAGAGCCAGCAGGAAGGGGGTGGTATCCACACTGGGATCTTGAGACAGTGGACGTCCCCCTCGCTCCCCCCACCCAGTTGCTCAAAGTTTCTCCCCACAAGCACAGATGGGTTCTGAGGAACCGGCAGGGGCCTCAGGCCTTGCCTTGCGAACTTCAGATGCGTGCCTGAATTCAACCACCTAGCTGGCAGCATGAGCTCCCCAAGTCCAGAGGGTGGGCAGACCAGGTCCTCCCACCTCGCCACTCAAGACCTCAGCAGTCAGCAGGAGATAAAGACAGAGCCGTGAGCAATTCTCAAATTGCAGTCGCCCTCTGCAGCCATGTGTAAATAGGTTTTATGTTTGTCTTGGGGCAGAAACCGTGCTGTCAGTGCCTGCCTCCTCCTGCTCCCCCCGTCCCCTGCACTGCCACTCACCGCCACAGGCCTCGGCTGGGGCTGGAGACCCAAAGGTTGGGAGCCCTGCCTCCCAGGATTCAAAGGACTAGTGAGGCGTGTCAGCAGGAACTGCCAGCTACACCTGCCACACCAGGGAGGGCGGGCGGGAGTGGGTGCCCGTCTGCTGATGGAAGACGTGCGGGAGGCCCACAAACTCTGTCCTGTGGAGTCTGAGGGGTAACATGCTGGTGGGAGGACACAGTGGACACAATGAACCCAGAACAAAGGATACTAGGTCTTGGGTCGAGTGGCCAAGGCCTCCCCAGGGCCTCAGTTCTTCACCTGCTTGCAGCGAGAAGACTCCCCAGTCCCTGAGGGGCCAGGCAGCTGGCAGAACTAGAGAAAACTGGGGGCTGAGCCTGGCCCTTGGTGGAGTCTGGGGCAGTGGACAGCGGGGGACTGGCCCTGACCCGAGCCTGGCTGCCCGAGGCTGGCTAGGTGGGAGTGTGGGGGTTGGCAGAGCTGCCGGAGGACCCAGTATGGTGTGTGGCGGGTGCCAGTCTAGGCCGGGAGCACTTGGTGTTGTGTGTGTTCCCGTCTCCAATAAAGTCTTGTGGTGACCCAGCTCGGGCCTCGCCTCGCACCCTGCTCAGCGCCCACAGGGGAGTACGGCGTGGGCCAGACCCCAGGTTCCAGGGCGGCCTCCTGCGGCTTCCCCCGACTTGCCCCCACCATTTCCCAGAGACTTAAACCCTGGGGGCTGGGCGTTGGGGGTGAGCCTGGGCCACTCTACCTGTGCATTCATCCCATCAGGGTCCTCAGGGGGACAAGTTGTCCCTGTGGGTCCTTTGTGGCTGGACTCCAGAGGAGGTGCGAGTCTTTATGAAAAAGAGCCCCTAATGGCTACTTACTCATAAATCCAGTTTGAGGCTGAAGGATAAAACAGCCCCCCAAGCCTGTTTAATGAAACCCAGCGCATAGTGAGGGCCTGAGCTGGGGGCTGTGTGTGGGTCCAGGCCTTGGGCTGGCCGCACACCTGGCAGGTGTGGCAGGCAGAGGTTGCCATCCACTCATCCCTGCAGTGCGGTGGGGACGCGTCCCCTCCAGTGCCCTTAGCCAACAGGCACATAGCTCTGCCCACTCAGGCAGCTTTATATGGGGCCCGTAGGGATGCCTCAGGGTGGGCCAGTCCGCTGGAAGTGACCATGACCATCTGCCTTTCCACGGGCCACAGGTGACAGCCTTGCCCAACTTGACCACACCCCCACAGCCCCTTTGCTGTTCCCTCATCAGGAAGCTGCTGTGGCTCAGTGCACGGGGAGCAGGAGAGAGGGCCAACTGGGGTTCTCAGGGCTGACGAGGGGGCTTGCGGTTCAGCCCCAAGCAGGGTCTCATTCAGCACGGGGGAGCGTTTCCATGAAAGGAGGAGTCGGCAGCCCCGGAAGGCTCAGGCCCACAGAGAGGGCACCATCTGGTGCCACCAGACACCGGCAGCAGCTGACCCTGGTTGAGTGGGTGCCGCACCACCTCCCCTGCCTCCCCAGTACATTGCTGTCATCCCGTCAAGTGGAGAGACGGAGGCTCAGGATGTAAGGGGAGTCACCGGAGGCCACAGCGGCAGGCGGCTGAGCAGGCGGAAACCAGTTCTCAGGCTCACGTGATACAAAAGGGGGTGGGGTGCCCAAGAGCCAAACGAGGTGTTGGCTTAGGAGCACCAGGCTGTCACCCCAGCAGGCCCTGCCCTCGCTCGGTCTCAGTCCACGCTTTCAGCAGCAAAGACAAGCTGCTGGTTAGCCTGGACGTGCTGGGATGTGGTCCTGACCCTCCTCCAGGACAGATTCCCAAGGAACCTCACGCGGGTGGCTTCCAGCCTGAGAGAGCGCGGCCCCCCGCCTCCCCTCTCCCATCCTGCAGCCTCCCCGTTTACCCTGAGCCACGAAGAGCCTTCGTTACCAGGAGCTGGCTGGAAGGGACCCCGGTGTCCTCCGAGGCCCTGCTGCAGCCTGGACTCTGTCTGTGTGCCACTGCTGGAGGCCCTGAGTCTTGGTGGTGGCAGGAAATGTCATAGTCGTCACCTCCAGCTGCTCCTGCAAGGATCCCAGAGGCTTTGAGGAGCCCAGGAAGTGCACAGGAAAACATGCCTTTGGGCCAGGTATTCTGGGGGCACGTGGGAAAACCCTAGAACTGAAAAGTTTGGCACCAAACCTGGCATCAGACTCAGCTCTGAGCACCTCTACCAAGGGTGGGGGCTGGGCTGAGGAACCAGTAGGCCATATGGGCCTCCTTACATTCTCCCCTGACCTGGCCTCCACCCCAAACCTGTGCCCAAGGATCTGGACTTTCAGTGGTCACTTCCCAGAGTTTCCGGCCCTGGTCCTGAAAGTGGCTGTTTTCACAGCACCACCTCTCCCTGGAGCCCCATGCGCCCAACAGCCCAGTGGGGCTTTTCGCCTCAGGGTTGGACCCCACACCTGCCCTCCCCACCCTCCCCAGCTGTCCCAAGGAGTTCCACAGAGCACAGTTGGGGAACCAAAACCCCTCATTTACGGCTGGGGGCGCTGAGGCACAGAGAGGGCAAGTGTCTGGCCCAAGGCCTCACAGTGCGTGTAGGACTCACTGCAGGCCATGCCCCAGCATTAACTGGCACCCAGCGTCATAACCAACCAGCGCTAACTGGGGAGATCAAATGACGACGACACTGCCCTGCCCCCCACATGCACCCACGTGCGTACACGCCTGCACGCCAGCCCCTCAGAGGCAGCCCCTCCTTTCCCAAAGAGGCGTAAGCACTGGGCCGGACACGGGTTACAGAGGGGAATGACTGAGTGGGCTGGAGCGAGAGGCTCGCCCGGGCCAGGATCTGGGCCCCTCGCACCCCGCCCTCCTGTGGGAAGCAGGCGTCCCGCTGCCCGGCTCATGACTCTGGAGCCAGTAAACTGTGGCACTTAACAACTGCTCACCTGACGGGAGTGGGAGACCACCGCTGCTTTCACAGGTGTCTGAATTCCTCAGCCTACGCGGGTGGTTGAGCTAGCCAGGCAGTAGGGGTGTGCGGCAGATCTGACGAAGGCAGGATCGTTAGGGTTATGAAGGGTGGGCCCCAACGCCCCCTTCAAGGGACTGGAGGGCCAGTGCCCACCGTAGTTCAGAGTCAATGATGTTGCCGGCTCTCCCCCAAACAAGGCGGGCCTTGGGCAAAGGGCAGCTCATCTGCCCCTCATCGGACCACATCTTGTGCTGGGTCTTTTATCTGTGTAGTCAGCCCTGCCCCCGCCTTTACCACCAGCATCCCCCGTCCCCCGGGGAATCCCAGAGTCAGGAATGTATAGCAATCAGAGCACCCACTGGGCGGCAAGTCCACGCAGGTGGACTGTATAAAGCAGGGAGAACCTGGGAGCCACATCTCCTGGACCCGAGCCCAGGGGAGCCTGCCCAGCCCTGCCAGGGGCCCAGCAGCCCTCCTGGGGAGCAGGCCCATAGCACGGTGAGTACAGCTGCTCCATGCCCTGCCGGAACCCCACTCAGGCCCTAATCCAGGTCAGGAGCTAGGCAGAGGCAACGACGGGGCTGGGGAGGCCCGGGGAGGTGAGATCGGCACCTCATCCTGCAGCCCAGGGCAGCACAGATTGGCCAGGGCTGCCCTCCAGGGCTCGGCCCCTGGGCTTCCATCCTGTGCTCTTCATGCCACATCCTGGATGTCAAAGGCTAAAAGCCCCAACTTGTGCTGGGGCCCAATTTTAGGTGGCAAGTGTCCTAAGTTTCTACCAGGTTCTTGAAGGGGTCCATGACCCCCAAAAGGTGAGAACGGCCACTTCCTTCTGTGCATTAAGATGTCTCCTTTCACGAGACCCAGAGGCCCTCCCCAAGTGGATCCATCCGCCAGATGGAACCCTCTCCAGTTCAAACAGCTGTCAGCAGTGTCCTACCTGCCCAGGCTAGAGGGAGGGGCTTCCCCGAAGCAGGCAAGAGATGGCTCCAGCCCTGGTGTGCCATGGTCATTACCAAAACGGCTTCCTTGGCAAGGGAACAAGCCATCATTGCTGAGGCGGGGACATGTCAGGAAGCTCTAGTCTGGGTTCAAATCCCCCATGGATCAACATGCAGCAATTCCTCAGTCAAGCCCAGTTAGACCCAGCTGTCACTTACAAAGCTGGGAGATCTCGGGCAAGTCACTTGTTGGAGCCTGCGGCCTCCACCAAGCAGGAGTACTACCACCTGGGGAAGGGCAGTAAGGACAGTGCCAGATGTGGATGGAAAGCGATGCCCATAAGCCGGTATGGGCACAAATCAGTCTCCACTTTGTAGTTGTATGGCCCAGGCACTGCCTCTTAGCCTTTCTGACAGTTTTCTTGGCAAAAAAATGGGAGTAACAGTGCCTGAAAGTTACGTTTATAGTGAAGATGATGTGGGGACCATCGGCGCCCCAGCCACGTTGACATGCCCTCCCCAGGTGGGTGCCTGAGTTAGGTCAGGTGCACCCAGTCTGTTTCCCACTTTTGGGAGCAATGCGTTTCCATGTTAGAGAGGCATCGGCAGTCTCCAGGCTAAACGACTTAGCCAGACCCATTTACTCCCGAGTTGAAAACGGAGAGAGAGCGGTGCGATTAACTTTCTACCCTGTGGCTCTGAGATGATATGGCCCAAGAGTCAGTAATTACAACAAGAGAAGAATGAAGCCAAACTTGCCCAACTCTCCCGAGACTTCCTGTGTGCTGCCGTAAGCCATCCAGCAGCAGTGGGATTAGACCCTAAACTGCCAAGGCTGTCACACTTCTAGGGACTGCAGAAGAGAACCAGCTCCTGTGCCTGCCAAGAAAATAAAGGCCTGGCCCCCAGTGCGGTGACACGTCCCCATGCTGCTTGCACGCTGGGCTCAGCTGAGTCCCCAGCTTGCACCTCTGATGGCTGCCCAGGTCCTGGGAAGTAGGTGACTAGTGTCGTGCGTGACCAACGTGGGCAGCCACTACATCTTCCTCTTTGCTCTGGACCAGATGACAAGCTCTTACTTCCTGTCCTGCCTCCTCCTTCTGCTGCCGGGCACCTGCTTTCCTCTGCTGGACAGAGAAGAGCCCATGGATGCCAGGGGTGGCATCAAAAGCAAAACGAGCCGTGCTGACCTGGCCGGAGGACACCAAGCCCACCTCCCGTGGGGCTCCTCTCTGTGGCCGAGAGCTGCACACCCGCACACCCTACTCGTCACAGCCAAGGAGCCACCACTGTTGGGCAGAGCGTGTGCCAGCTTCAGGTTTCAGTTCAGGAGGCAGGATGCCAGCAGCCGGGCCGCTGGCTTCCGCCTGGCTGATGGCCAGAAAGCTAAGTAGCCAGCTGGGGACCCTGGCCAAGGAGCCCAATGGCTACAGCAGGGAGAAAGGCGGCTCCAGCTTCCGCTTTGGCCAGTGGTGAAGGGGCCACGGCATCCTGGGAAGGGTTTCTCCTTGGACCCCGCCCCCACCACCTCAAAGACCCTGAGCAGGTGTGGGTATTACTATAATGAATTATTAGCTGTAGGAGGTTAGGTGAGTGCTTACTTTTGACTTCCAACTTTGCCGAAGCAAAAACCGGGGCGGCGTCCAAAAGGTGACCAAATATAAGCTGTTCTTGGTGAGGAAGAAAATGCCACTGTTGAGGCCCCTCCCCGTGGTCTGGTTCAGAGCAGCCGCCTGGCCCCAGTGGCACGGAGCCGAGGACCCTGTCGGTCACGGGTGTGAGCAGGCGGTGGGCTGTGCTGGCTCCGAGCCAAAGTTAGACAGTGTTGATGATAGTGGGGTAATCAAGGTTTTGACAGTCTCCGTGGGGACATCTACAGCTGACATCCAAAGTGCACTGGTGACTGAGAATCCCACTGGGTACAGAGCATGGCTCTGAAAGGTACAAACGAAAAAATATCGTCTTGTTTTTCACCCCATTAACACAAGGTCCCTCTAGCAAGAAAACCCGCCGTGGTGGCCATTCAGAACCACCTGCCCGCCCCCTTCTAATAACTGCTCGTCTCGGTGGTACAGGGTTTGCCAAGAGTCTTGTGGGAGATCGACTTGTAGCACGGCTGTGCCACAGCGAGGCTGCGTTGCAAATGGTAGGGGTATGAAATGCGCTGTGCAGCTCTTTCACAATAGAAGTGGTAACGCCCACCAGTGGTAATGGAATTTCGCCGGACTCTTGCCTCCAGGCCCTCTGTGCCCCAGGAACCTCGCTTCCCTGGGCTGCTGGGGTCTTAGCTTTGGGGAGATGGAAACTATGTTGCACAAACCACACACCTCCGCCAGCATCGCCTTAACTGGCTATTGGTAAAATGCTCGTGGTCAAAGGCACAGGGAAACACGCAGAGGGTGGGCTTTCATCCCGCACTAGACGGCCCCCTCCCTGGCGTTCTCCGAGCACGGAGCATTCTGAAAACACCTTCTCTGCTTGGAGGAAGCCAGAGCTCAGGCTGGAGTGGCTGCAGGCCTGGGGCGAGGCTGAGCATCTCTACAAACGCTGCTCTGGTGATTCCTGCACCCCGTCCTGTGTCAGACACAGCAGGCTGACGCTTCTCACTCCCAGGCTCCTTCAACTGCTGAGATGAGAACCTCTATTGATGTTACTATGGCAACATCTCCCCTCTTCCTCTGGAGCGGCTGCTTGCCCCTGTTCACAACTGAATAATTTTCCATTGAGCTGTCACAATTAATTGGTGGATTTTTATTAGCCTTTTTGAACCACCCAGGGCTGGGCCCATCTTGGCACCCTGGAGCATTTCAGCTTTCCAGTCTGTTAGTGACTTACACTCCGCAGCAGCAGCTCTCGATCCGCAGCCGCCAGAAAGCCACATCATTCAGGGCTGTGCGGATCTGAGCCACGGGGCCAAGCTGACTGGGGAGAACTGGGCGGGAAACGAGATGGGCGCACAGGAGTCAGACCACCGCCTTACGTCAAAGCGAGGCACTTTCTCCTGGAGCACCGCGCTGCTTCTCCCCAGCACCTTTGTACATGTGCACTGGGTGCAGAGCTGCTGTGACAGGGACTCGACAGGGCTCGGGAAGAACATCATGCTCTCTGGCCTCCACCAGTCTGAGGGGTGACCCGGGGGTCCTCTGCTAACCTAACAGTCTGATGGGGACGGAACACATCCCCAGGTCTTTGTTGGTGCCAGAGGTAAACGCTCAGCTCTCAAGTGACAGAGGGCGAACCTCAAGAAATGAGCCCACATGTCTGTCCATCAAGGACAGCGCCGGTGCTGAGAATCTCTGTCACAGGGTGGCTGATGAGACAAGTACGATTCCAGCCCAGGTTGCCTCACCCTAGTGTGTGCCCATCCCCACTTTGTTAAGATGGGGGTGGCGGGACAGTAACCTGGACCACCCCTTCGTCAGCTCATTCATACCAAGGAATGTGCTCGTGAACAACGAGGGGAAACAGGCCACAAGCCAGAAGCAGAGCGACTGACCCTCACCTGCCAATTCCTACTTTCAGAATAAATACGCGCCTTTAAAAAAAAAAAAGCCACCCCTTGCTCACTAATTACAAGACTCAGCAGTGGCCCAGGCGGAGACACTACTGTGTGTGTGTGCGCACGCTTGCCCTGGCTGGGTTTTAATTGAGTCGGATTAGGCTTGATCTTGATGCGGACGCCAGGGATGAAGGGGAGAGGGGAGCCTTCGGGGGCACGGAGAGCCTGCCATTAGGCTTTCATCATTAAACAAAAACCAAGGGCTATTCTTTCCAGTTGCCTGTGCATTCGAGCTCAACCACCCTGAAAATCAGAACACGCGAACTGCTAAGCGCATCGATCTGTTACTCCACTCCCACTCCCTTTGGCTAAATCTCCTCTTTAACCCTGGCCCATTCTCGACCCCACCAGCTCTGTCAAGGTTTGGGGCCTCCGCGCTACCCCACGGGCCCTGCTCTTTCCAGATTAGGGAAGGCGAGGTTCATCCATGCACATTTGCTTTGGAGGCAGAGTAAGCTCCCCTGAGCAGCCGCTCCCTCTCCGCCAGCGTGGGAGCCCCAGGGCAGCTGGCAACCAACGTCACGGTCACTTAAAACACAAAAACGTCTCCCTCTTGGGTGTAGATCTAAAGGTGTTTAGCTATTAAACTGGATGGGGAGTATTTCTTTCTATATTTTCCTACATGTTTGAAATATTAATACAAATGTTTAAGAAAAATAGAGGCTCGTGGGGGCAGCAGGCCATTAGGCAGCTGCTGTAGAGGACAAGGAGCCAAACTGGCCCCAGTGCCACAGATGCTGCATGACACGTTCCACGGAAGAGCCAACCCAGATACGGTGTCAACCCTGAGCTGGGAGTTGGAGGTCTCGCCCAAGATGCTGGGTGACCGCCAGGGGTGAGGGCATGTATGGACAGGGACACCGTGGTTGGGTCAGTCTTGTTCCACCCAATGTCTTCTGTGCCAAGACAACATTTAGAAATTGGTTTTCCCAGAGCACTCAATTTGGGAACACCTCAAAGTATCATTACCTGAGAGGCTGAGTGAGCTAATTCTTAACTTCTCTTCCATGATGGAGGGAGGCGCCTGGCCCTGAAGCACAAGTCTCTGCTAGTCATGCTGTGGCCATCTGTACTGTTAAAACATTCGTCTTGGAATAGGAGCTATAAGCCAGCGCATGCTGTGTGACCTTGGGCAAGCTGCTTCATGTCTCTGAGCCTCCAGCTTCCTCGCCCATCCTACAAGGACAGTGACAGAACCGCCCTCATTAAAAAAAGGTGTGGAGGCCACATGTGGCCACGCAAAATACATCTGTAAGCAGCTGAAAGTGCTCATGGGAGCCAGAATTTTAAGGGCGCTTTCACTGAACCCTAACACATCGAGAACGTGTTCCAATTCAAAGTGAACACAGAGCTTGACGAATTTTTGCCAAGTGACACCCATTCGCCACCACCACTCAGACTAAGAAACAGAGACTGCCTGCTCCCCAGAGCTCCCTCTGCCCTAGCCTGGCAATGACCGCCCGTTACCCTCCATGCTGACCTCCAGCACCACACACCAGACTGGCTGTGCCTGTTTACGTCAGCGAAGGTTCCGGCATCACCAGTTTGTGTGGCTACTTCTGTTCCACATCACATCTGAGTCACTCACATGGTGCTATGGCAACACCCGGTTCATTCTCGTTGCTCTGGAGTATTCCACTGCGGGGACACACCATGTACTTATCCTTTCTTCCACTGGTGACAGCTGCCTTGTCATCGGGGCTTGCTTTCTAAGGTTCTGACATTTCAGGCTCATGTTTCATGGAAACAGTATTCACAGCACTGGCTCCTTTGGCGGGGCTGGCCCTCGGATACTCCTTGGTTCTGGACCTCGAGGGCAGAACTCAGAATGATCTGAAAATGGTTGTGTGTCAGGTACGCGCATTTTTCTGGGGCTACAGCCAGTGAGTATTAAGTTCTCAAGGGGTTCTAGGACCTAAAAAAAGTTTTAAGAACTGTTGTCCTAGAATGGCTAGACCCAAGTTTAAGTCTGGGTGACATACATGGAGGAGTCTTATTTGGGAGAAGGGTCTTACAACACACCCTGCATAAGAGGCTGCTGTGCAGACTCCATGGCCAGTCTCTGACGCGAAGCAGCCATCCCTTGTGGCTGTCACTGTCATCACTCCATGCCTTCTTTCAGACGTGAGAGGTGTTATTCAAGGGAAGAACCTGCTGCCCGTGGGAAAGCTCAGACTTCGGAGAGCTGGCTTCTAGTACAGCTCAACCACTCACAGACACTGGCCCGGGCCTTGGTCTTTCCCCGGGAAGCGAGAGGGAAGAGACCTGATCTCCGGCACCACCAGCGGCTGCTTGGTCTGTGTACGCGCAGGTGGATTCCATCAAACCTGTCCCAGGCAGCGTCTTCACGTCCGCCACCTGGCATGGCGCCCATCTCGCCGTCGAGGTCTCCGGTAAAGAGGTTTCACTGAGCTGTGCTCTTCACTACGCTGTGGTGAGCAGGGTCTGTATTCCCCTGACAAGTCTTCTGGCTTAATAAGTATCATCATCACGGGTGCTCCTCACTCGCCTGACTTCCACTTCCCAAGCTGTCAGGTGGTGTCAAACGGAGACCCAGATGAGATGGCGTCAGTGCCGCCCCTACAGGCCCCTGGCTGGGGGTTGGAGGCTGGGGGAGGGGAGCAGCTGAGGCAGGGCCTGGGACGGCATTTCCATTCCCTGGCAGGGCGGCACACCCTGCTTCTCGAACTCATCCATGCAAAGAAACAGTACCCGGTGTGGTGAACACAAGTGAGGGGCGCTTTGGGGGCAGAGGGCAGTGGTAGAAATTCAAGGGCGGAGAGAGAGGGAGAGCACCAGCAGAGGGATGAACTCTCTCAGGCCAGCCGGGACCAGGACAGGGCGTCCTCCCCCACTGCAACGAGTCTTTAGCGGCCTGACCGTTGGCACAGCCCTTGGGCCGGTCTCCCCTGCCCGCACCAGTCAGAAGTGGTCTGTACAGCAGCACAGCCCACTCTCGGTGCCGCTGACAAGGGCTGAACTGCCGGCAAGTGTCAAGGGCGCAGGGAGGGCTTGGGACGAGGGCAGGGAAGTGCCTGCGAGTGGCTGATGGCGACACAGGATGCAGGATCCTGCTGTGGTCCTGCCATTTTTCTGTTCTATAAAACCCAACACAGAGCATCCAGCCCCTTCAGGCAAATGAGGACGCCCGCCCTCCCGACACACACCACGGCACTGAACCACAGGGAGGAGTTACAGACCAAAGCCATCCACCCAAATTGTAATGTTGTAAACATTTATTTAAAAAATACTACTAAGGAGAGATGTGGATTCAAAAAACAGAGTCATATACAGAAACAAAATGTACTGGACCAAAAAGAGAGAGAGAGAGAGAGAGAGACCATAGGCATTCGAGAAGGGAGGGGAGTGGAAAACTATTTACATGTCATTTATAAAAGAGCAAGTCTACAAGAGTGTAATACCAAGGTATAAATGCAAAATATAGTGGCACGTCGTGTGAAGAGAAAGAGGAGACCAGTACCTCACAGAAAAGGGGGGCGAGGAGCCTGGGCGGGGTTTGCTTTGTCTGCAAGGCCGCTGGCGGTGTTCTAGCACCTCCCTCAGTCTGTGTAACACAGCAGTCTGAGGGGGCAAAGAGGTGATGCGCTGTGAGAACAGTATCAAACGATCCAGAGAAATAAAATACAAGTTTAGGAGAACAAGGTAAAAATAGGGCCTGTGTGAGGTCACGGGCATGAGAAGGCATGGGGAGCAGAAGGCGGCTGTCTCCTGGTTTCCCCCAGGGTTGCTTCTGGGCCTGGAGTAAGATGCAGGCAGGCGCCTGCCCACTCTTCAGTAGCTGCTCTAGGTCAAGGTCAGGGAGACCTGGTCCCCTGCTCCATGAGCCTGGTCCTGGGCAGCCCAGGGGGTGGGCACACCAAGGACTGCTCTTGGAGACGCTTTCTGGGGTTTCATTTCTTCATGAATTTCTTCTTCCCTGATGGCTAAGTGTTGCTTGTGGTAATTAAATAAGACGTCTGTCCGCAAGGGTGCACCCAACACTGGTTGGGGCTTCGGTGCCCCGGTCCTTTCCCTACTGTTTGTGTGCTGGTGCCCGACGTCTATACTGGAGACGGCTGTGTTGAGGGCAGAGCTTTACAATGCTTCAAGAACTCCAGAAAACTGGAGACTGGCTTGTCGCAAAGGAAAGAGCTCTGCAAGAATCTACTCTGTCCCAGGGTAGGGCCAGGGAGGCAAAGGAAATTGGTCAGAAATCAAGACCAAGTGCCGTTCGCAGGGCACCTGGAAATGCCAATGGAAGGCCCACCGAGGGCCTGCCCGGGCCCAGCCCCGGGCCGTCTCAGCACCAGCTGTTCACCCAACCAGCTCCCCACCCCCCAGCTTCCCTGCCCCTGTATGCTGGACAGCCACTCTGCCGTCCCTAACCCTCAGGCTTTCTCTCCAGGATTAGCAGTGCACGTCACAGGGGAGCAAGGAACTGGGCTCTGGGGACCTGCAGAGAAGGATGACAGGACATCCTCCCACGCCATGGGCCTCTTCAGTCCACCCCCTCCTGGGACCCAAAGGTTGGCTGGTGTTAGCACCCTGTTTTACACCGTACCCCCTCCAAACGAGAGCTGTCCTTCACATGAGGAAAAGGGGGGCACCAGCCCTGGCAGCGGTGGGGGCACAGTGACCGGTTGACAGAGCTTCCCAGGATGTCGTTCTGGAAACGCGTCTTAAGCACAGGAGGCACCGAGAGGATGAGGGTACAGGTTCCCTCGGCAGGTGAGTGAAGGTGACAGTTTCCGAGGTCTGGTGACACAGCTCCCGGTCTGAGCACTTGTCCTTGGGGAAAATGGAGGAGAAGGCACAGCCCAGGGAAATCCTCCAGGAAGGGACAGAGAGGAAAGGTGCTTGCCTACCTCCCTGGCTGGCCTGAAGGGCTCCGTCTCAAAGCGCCCTACGGGGAGGAGGCAGGCGTGCCGACTGCAGTCCACCGAGCGGGACTCCACAGACAGAACTCGGGGCAGGGAGGCTCAGCGAGCCGGGCTGAGGAGGAGCAAAGTGCAGGAGGACAGCTGGTGCACAATGTAGGTAGTAGGGCTGTACTCCATGGTGGCCCTCGGCTCTGGGCCTAGGTCCCGCACACTGGTCCCATGTCAGCCACGATCGCAGGCACAGGGGAGCCCCCATGCGCTGCAGGCGGCTCCGGCTGGCCTGACGCCTGGCTTCTGCTACCTCTGTACAATGTCACTGATCTCCTTGACGGAACTGAGGAGTTTGCTGAAGTCCTGAGTGGCCGCTGGGCCACTCCCCGCGGTTGCTGGGCAGATCTGAAGCTCCCGGAGATTATTCTCCAGTTTGTTGATGGCCTCGCGGAAGGCGAATTTGTTCCTCATCTGCTGGATGGAGTCCACGTAGCTGACGCAGAACGTGTAGAGGTTTTTGCCGGCTTCCAGCACGGCACTGTGGCTGGCCATCTGCTCGGAGTTCTTGGAGACGGCCAGGCATAGGGCCTCGGTGCTGTCCAGAAGCACGCCCTTGGTGATGGTGCCACTGGCGATGCGCTCCGGAGGTTGGCGGGTTTTCCGAAGAGACACGCGGGTCGATATGAGAGGGATGAAGGCGGTGGAGGATGGCTGGTCCCCTGCCAAGGTGGAGGATGCTGATGGCAAAGTGGGGGGAGTGGGGGCTGGGTTGGTTGGGGTTCCCACCGGCTTGGTGGACGACTGAGGCTTTGGCATGGCTGGGAGCACGGGCTTTTTGACGCCCTCGCCCAGCTGGCTGGGTTTGGCAGCGTCGCTGTTTACAGCATCAACAACCATAGCCATGGGCTTTGCCTTCCCACTGGCGCCTGCCTCTCCAGCTGCTTCCTGGCTGGGGCTCGGAGAGGGCTTCCCGGCTTTCCCGACGGAGGCTGGTGGTGGGGGTGGCGGGGCAGGTTTGAGTTTGGACAGCTTCCCCTTGTCTCTCCCCGGGGATTCGGACGAGGGCTTGTGCCGCCTGATTCTGGATTCCTCAGCGGGGGCCTTGCTGGTCCCCGCAGCAGCACCTGGCCCTGCTCTGCTGGTGGAGGGCACTGGTTCAGCTGCGGCAGGTGTCCCCAAGGCATTGGACTTCCCGGCCTCTTCCTTGTGGGGCAGACCAGTGGCAGGAGCCACCACCTGCCTACGGAGGAGCTTCGGAGTCAGACTGGGAGGGCTGGAGCCAGGGCTGGACTCCACCGCGTCTCTGAAGACCTCGTCGGTCGCTTCCTCCGTTTTTTTCACCAGCCTGGGTGGGGGCGTCACCGTGCCTCTGGTCGCCTGGTCAGACCTGTTCTCACTCGCCCGCTTCCGAGGCAGAGCTGGCTTCTCACTTCTGTGCCCTCCAAACGTGGATGAGTCAAACTGTCTTCCCGTGGACTGCAGATCCCGGGGCAGTGTGACTGACCTCCACTCTGTGTCCTTGGCCCCATGGGGCACGCAGGAGGCAGAGCAGGACCTCAGGAAGCGCTTGCTGGAGCTGCTCCCACTCTCCTCTTCGCCGGCCACTAATCGGCTGCTGGTCAGCGTGCTAGACTTTTTCCACAGGTGGGGAGACCGGAAGCCCGCACCCCCCGACTCCCGGAAGGCTCCGTTGGGGACACCAGCCCCACTGCTGGGCTTTGGGGACTTGCCTGGCTCGGTTGAGTCCAAGGGTGTGAGAGCAGGCATGCCGTTGCTGACCTCACGGCCCTCTTCCTCCCCGGCCCCCTTGCGCTCTGGCGGGCCGTCCATCTCCCGGAAGGAGCTGCTGCGTTTGGGAGGGGTCGGGGCCGTTTTCTTCTTCTTCTTGATCAAGGCGCTGAACAAGTTGGTCTTCTTGTCTCTGGGGAGGAGGCGTTCGTCCTCGTTTAGGCCGCCGTCCTGGGGGCCGCGCTCCTTCCGAGGGAGCAACGGAGACACAGCCGGCTCGTGGTCCAGGGGATCTGAAACACATCGGAGACGGTTAACGACCCAGGCTGGAGGCTCCCGAGTGCGCGAGAAACCTCGAGTTGCTGTCCGCTCTCTACAGAGGCCTGGGGGCAGTGCCCGCTCTGCGGCCCGTTACTTCTCTCCGCTCCTCCTCAGCCTTCTCACCCATAAAACCAATCCACAGCACTGTCGAAGAACATCATGCAATAATGAACGTGGGGCATTTGTCACAGCCCTTGGAGCACCATTTCTCAATACCTGCTGTCAGTATTCTTACTGCGAAAACCTTAGGGTCTCTCCCCTTGAAGGGAGCAGAACAAAAGGCCGGGGTGCTCCGGCCCCGCATTCCCGCACTGGTTTCCTTTCAGTCAGCAGAGTCCCCCACCATCTGGTAAGCAAAGGCCAAGACAAGGCCGAGCAAAAGGAGCAAAGGGTCAGACGTGTGAATCTCAGGTCAGCCAGAGGGCTGAGGTCCCTACAAGGTGTGATCTAGAGGGAAAGGGAGGGACACATCCACAGGGCACAGTGACAGCGGGCTCTTTATTATGCTTGGACAACAAGATGGGGGTAACCTTTTAAAATTTTAAATGGACACTCTTTAAATACGAATAATAGCTTCTAAGAAATCCTTCTGGTGAAAGCTCCCCGCTGGTGAATGCCAGGACTCCCTGTGGGGGAGGCTTCAGGGTGAGAGGCTTGCTGGCAACCTTATCAGTCAGAGCAGAGGCACGGGGCATAATTTACCAAAACATCAGGCAGGGAGCAGGTCACGTGGAGCGGGGAAAGCCAAGGATCTCCCCAAAGTGCGTGCCAGTGGAGGAAGGTGCAGGTGGGGAAATTCAAAGGGCGTACGCACAGAGGTGTCCTGGTGCTGCACACTGACACTCCAGCTTGCCAGGAGATCACACATCGAGACACCCCCAGATGAGCCCCAATGGGCAGAAATGGGCACGAGTGCTCGCCATTGGCCATTCCATAAGCCCAAAGTTCCCACAGGAGCTCCTCCCCACCGCTCAGCTACCCGAAATCACGACTAGCAGAGAAGGACAAGGGGTTGGAGGTTCTGGACAGTTTATGTGCCATGGCTTCTACAGTGGGCTGAGCAAAGATGATCAAGGGTTCTAAAAGAAAGCACTGTAATTTGGATATCCTTCTAGTGTAAACTTTTAAGTGCCTATTTTATAATAATGTAGTCACGCAGTAGTCCGCGTATATTCTCTCTCTATACGCACATAGGCTGCACATGCGGCTTCTTTAACACAGGTGTACTGGCTCATCTCCGACACTCGTTCTGCTTCTTCAGTAGGGCCCTGACTTCTGGGGTCTGGGGGAGAGGGGACAACTGCCACATCTGAGCAGCATGGCTCTGAATAGCGCCTGGCACACAGGAGGCGCCAGATCCGATGGCTGACAAAACTGAGACCCCTCCTGAGCCACTCCCGTCTCCCTCGCACTTCTCAGAGACCAGACAGAACACACCCGCTCTGTGCCCCAGCCCTGAATGATACAGGAAAAGGTGGGCTCCCTTCTCGGGTTTCATAAGCGCCTCTGAACCGCCAAAGCCAGTGGCTCCTAATGATTCCCGGGGCGGGGAGCTGCGGGGACAGGAGAACCTTCTTTTCAGCGATGGGCTGCTAGCGTGGGATTTGTCTGCCCTTCTGTGCGGGTTGTACTCACTGCTTCCCGTGTGCCACACTGGCCCGGGCCTCCGGGCGGGGCAGGGCGGGGACATACCAGGCTCTCCCGGGCCCTTGCAGTGGGGCGTCTCAGGCGCGTCTGCGGAGTCCTTGTGTTCCGTGGCTCTCCTAGAGGTCCTTGTCTTGGTGGGCAGCTCTGGTGCCTGTAGCAAAGTACTTGCAACTGCTCGCATGCCTTTTTTCCCCAGCTCCTTTTCCACTTCTAAGAACCACCAAAAACAAACAAACAAACAAAACAAAAAAGCCCCCAAAGAGTAGCCATCAGTAGTGGTGTCATTTGAGTGTGCTCGTTTTCTTTTCCTTTTTAAAATAACAGTGGTCACCCACCCACACTTACAGAAAAGAGGTACCAAAGATAAAAAAACACCACTCAGTAGTTTTCAGAATTCTGCGTGGCTGCCAAAGACAGAAGGCTCCACACTCAACCCCTCTGCCCAGCCTTCCGGTCTCAGACTGCTTGTGGTCCACGCACTTCTCCATGGGCGTGAACTAAAGGACCAGAGTTGCAGTCCCCCACAGCTGTCCCTTCTACCCCAGCCTTTCACCCCACTGCAGGGCCCCAAGGACGGGCACTTTACCATCCGATATGCTGGATTCCTGGAACATGGTTTCAAAGGCTTGGTGGATTTCGGCAAAGGAGGGCCGGTCAGAGGGATTCCACTGCCAACCTGCATGGATGAGACCCGAATCAGATCACCCAGCAGGCCTTGCTAACATGCAGCTAGCAATTCTCAAGGAAAAGTCTAGAAATGAAAGAAGCATTCCACTCCTGCTACCCATCCTTTGGTGTGACAAGTTAAAGTGACGAATGTCACTGTGTCCTATTACAGAC
This sequence comes from Mormoops blainvillei, assembly GCA_004026545.1. Lineage (NCBI taxonomy): Eukaryota > Metazoa > Chordata > Mammalia > Chiroptera > Mormoopidae > Mormoops > Mormoops blainvillei. The sequence goes on along the minus strand of PVJD01015391.1, from coordinate 6,955 downwards.
ATGAAGAATTTGAAAAGACCAGATACTGACAGGAATATGGGTTGTAAAACCCCAGAGAGACACTGACAGCCAGGCCTGCATTTCAAATGTATTTCTCCCAACTACACTCCGGCAAGTGCAGAAAATTCCTAAGCCAAACAGCTCTCCTTCTCTCTTTCCCTTACTTCCCAGCCACCAAAGCCTAACATCCTTATCAGTAAAGAAATGCTAAACAAAGCAAGACGAAAATAAGGATGAAGGGCAGGTCAAGCCCAGCGCTGGTGCGGACGCAGAGTCGCCCCCATGCCCCTCTGGTGGCAGTGTGCACTGGTGCCACTTCTTTGGAAAATAATTCGGTAAAATCTATAAAAAGGGAAAATGCACACGCCCCTTGAGCCAACTGGCCCGCTTGCAGGACACCCGCACCACACAGGGGCATCTGCGAGAGGGCGCTGCTCACGCCTGCCCTGCTCATAGTGGCAAAACCCAAACAATGTGTGAAACAACCAAACGTTCACCACGAGAGGCCCGGGTGAATGAATGCCACGTTTGGTGGGATGATTAAACCGCTAGATAAAAGTAAGTGGGGGGAGGAAGAGGGAGGGCTCTGCATTACAGAGAGAGAGTGAAGCGAGTTAACAGTGCGAAGTGCAAACAAAGTCGCAGGAATAAGTTCATAAATATGATACAAGGGGGGACCCCCCAAAAAGCCAGAATTTATTTATAAAATATTGTGTATCCTTACATGTTTAAACTCCTGTCACCTTCAAAGTACTCTCCATTTGATGCAATACACCTACTGAGGCGGCTTTTCCACTGCTCAAAAACAGTTTTTGAACTTGTTGATTTTCATGCCTTTTAGCGCTTCTGCCGCTTTTTGTTTTCACCTCTTCTGCATCAGCAAAACATTTCCCTTTGAGGACTTTTTTCATCCGGGGAAACAAAAACAAGTCGCATGGGGCGAGACTGGGCGAACAGGGACAGTGGGGCACGGGGGTCATGCCATTTTTGGTCAAAAACTGCTGAACACTCAGCAAGGTGTGGGTAGGTGCACTCATAAATCACCCATCATGAAATGGGCAAATGCGTTGAAAGAGTCTCCAAAACTCCCCCCCAAAAACTCACTGAAGCTAAATGTAGCCTCTCACAACAATGCCAGCGGGTGCACTGATGCAGATGGGTCCCTAGAACACTCACCTAGCGGGGGAGCCTGTACTGCAGGGGGCCCGCCCTCCAGAAGGTAACTGTGGCGTTTTTTGAGTCCCCCTTTGTAAAATCAAACAGAGAAACATCTCCTGGAGTATCTACCCACTACAGCAGAGTGTCTGAAGGTAGGTCCAGGAATTTGTACTTATTAATAAGAAATCCAAGTTTGGTGTGCATCAATCCCAATTTTGTATTCAAAAACAAACAAAAACCCTCACACAGAAATATTATGTATAAATAAAGATATAGAGAAACACCGAAAAAAGGCTGTGAAGTCTGTGCCAACCTGTTCTGTTCACTGCTCTGAAGACTGGGAATGAAGAGAGGAAATGGGGTACTCTACCTTTTCACTTTACTAAACGCTCCTGCAGTGAAATGTTTTACAAGCCCACTTGTAATTTTTAGAACTGGGGGGCTGGGGGTGGGGAGGGAGGCTCACATGCGCGCATGAGTTCGTAGACCTTCTCTGGGCAGCCTTCTGGGCGCTCCATGCGATAATCTTTCTCTAGCAGCTCATACACCTGGGACAGGTCAATTCCCGGGTAAGGTGACATGCCATAGGTAGCAATCTCCCAAAGCAGTACTCCAAATGCTGAAAGAAAAGAGAATGAGAAAGATTATTTGAAAAGTATAAGATTTAAGTATCCTGCATTTAAAATGAGTTACGTGTTTAGTAGACATCAGAAATTACACCTTCAGAAGCGAGCCAGGAGCTCACAAAGCACCAGGCTCTTCGTTGCCAACAGCCCAGGCCAGAACGAAACTTCCAGTCCACTCACTGCCAGTCTAGAACATGCTGATGGAGAGGAGAGGACTGAGCAGATGAGCCCCTCCAGGGTCTTGTAGGTAACACAACCATCTTGCTGGGATGTGTCGAGAGGTCACGCTTCTACTCCTGGCTCTGGGAACAACTGGCTATGTGCTGAAGACAGGCTCCCTTCCCTTTCAGGGCCATGAGATTATCTCCAAGGCCCCTTTCAACTCTGAAAATTTCACAAAAATCTTATAAAACCTTTGAAAGTTTTGCAGGCCCAGAATATAGCCTTGAAATTCCTAATTCCATTAAAGAAAACAGAGCTGACCCCTTAGAGAAATGGGTGGTTCAGGTCTAGGGCAGGGAATGAAGCCGGAATATCTTATCATTCCAAACAGCACAGACATTGTTGAAAGCTACAAGGGTCTTGTCAAAAGGACCGAGAGCAATGTGAAGTTCCCAGTGGTCAGAGATGAGACAATCTGAGTATCAATAAGGAACATAACTGTATGGATTAAAACGCATCAAATATATTTAAATACATTTTTACATTTTGTATGTGTGTGTGTGTGTGTGTGTGTGTGTGTGTGTGTACATTCACAAAAAAAAAAAAAGCCCAACAAAAACCTAATTGGTCACTACCGTGGAGTATTAGGAAACTGACTTGTTATTGTGAAAACAGGTAAACAATGGCACGAAAGCAACCATCTGTCCTGCCTTTCCTGAATTAACTGTACCCTGAGTAACCAAACAGTAGATAAGGGAGAGTTTCTTCTTACAGAAGTACTCAGCTAATAAAATGAGTAAGAAATGAGAGAATCAGAAAACTACCACATGGTAACCTCTAATAAACTAGTGGATCCAAACACTGGGTATCAACTGCTAAGAACATAAAAAAAAGAAATAAAATGAACAATTATGTACCTATTGATGAAAAACACACCACTGCCTATGAAGAACTCTAAACTAAAAGGAAAAAAAAAAGGTCAATCCAAGTATGACCAAGCTGTTCATAGATCCAACTACCCACTTAGTAGGAGCGCTGCAGAGAGGGACACATTAAATCACGCCACAGGGACACAATGAGCAAAATCCAGAACGTGAGAAACATTAAAGGATAAATGATAGGGTTTCTTCAACAAATAAACAGCAAGAGAAAAAGAGATGGAGAGGGAACTTACAGACTAGAGGGGTCTTAAGGAACACATCAATTAATCACCTTGTGTAAACCATATTTCGATCTCAATTCAGACTATAAAAGTATGATTTTTATGATTCAAAGGAAACTGGAACACTTACTGGATATTTGATAATATTCAGAAATTACTGTCAATTTTGGGAGGTGAGGCAATTTGGTTATAAGAATAAAAAGCAGTCTTTAGGAGGCTCATTTTGAAATATTTATGGACAAAATACGATGTCTGGGATTTGCTTCCAGACCCAGGTCGGGAGCCGGCTGGACAGAGGCGGCAGGCACACCCCAGGTGGCGATTAGCAGAGCTGGGTGGTGGCTGCTGGGGGCTCATTGGGCAACTCGGTCTTCCTTAGGGCATGCTACGCTTTGCCACAGTAAAAAGTTTTTTTAAAAAGTAAAAATAAAAACTACAGTCCCATGAGGCCTCAGGGGTAGTATGGGTAGTGCCCTACTGAAAGCCCAAACCCAGCTTCATGACATGCCCACCAAAGAGGAAACGTCTGGGGCCAGCGGAGGCGGCTGGCAGCCCCCGCAAACCCAAGGAGCAAACTTAGAATGAAGACAAAGCCGGTTACTTGGAATTATTTCAAAAGAAAAAACTCGCTTTTACTTCATTTTGGAGAGAAAACAGGAGAAATTATTTTTAAATGAAAAAGGAACAAGCAAAAAAAGAGACTTAGGTAATGGGATGGGGGTGGGGTAGGTGGAGAAAGAGCAAGAAAAAGGTAGTGAAAACCTAAGGAGAGAAAAAACAAACAAACAACCGGGTAAAGAAGCTGCACCCTGGGCGGGTGAGGAGGGACCTGGGGCGGCCCTTACCCCAGACGTCGGACTTGATGGAGAATTTGTTGTAGGCCAGGCTTTCAGGCGCGGTCCACTTGATCGGGAACTTGGCCCCGGCATGGGCTGTGTAGGTATCCCCTGTCATTAACCTGCTCAGGCCAAAATCAGCCACCTTCACCAAGTGGTTTTCCCCTACCAGGCAGTTTCGGGCAGCAAGATCTCTGGGGAAGGAAAAAGTTCATTCATGAGTTCCTGGCTAGCTTTCCGGCTTCACAAATCCACCACCGACACTGGAGGAAGGGAGCCTGGTCCCCTGGAAACTTACATTAACTACCCCAGGGGAGCAGTGCTCATCCCTCAGCATCTACCGAGGCTCCCAGCATGGTGAGAGGCAGCAGAGGAAGCACTGGGAGTGAGCTCCTGGGCCCTGTGACCAGGAGCAAGGGCATTATGCTGGGACCTAGTCACCTCATCCACAATTTGAAAATGACAATGACAGCACCTACTCCTTAGGGTTGTTGTGGTAATTAACATGTAAAGTGCTGTAACTGATGCCTAGAGAACAGTGAGCGTCATCTAAGTGTGGCCTGGTTATCAGGGCTCTATGCCAAGAACCAGGAACACACACACAGGCCAGTCCTCGATCGTGAGGAGTTTACATCAGAGTCAGTCGCTGCTTGTCCGATCCAGACTTGGGAGGACAAAATAAGATAAAGCCCCATAGCACTCTTTGCCCAAACTGTGTTTCCTGTTTTCCTGTTTCTCTCTGATGCCCTCCCAAATATACCCTAAAACTCCTCTCTTGTATAATCAGCCTCCTCTTGCCTCCTGCTTCTACAAGGGAGGTAGGAGGGGTCTAATCTTCGGTTCAAGGACGTTTACCATGGATCACAGGGCAACCGGGAGTGCAGGAATAAGAAGAGGCAGCCGCTAGAGTGATGGCTGCACAGGACAGCGTGATCATCAGCAATCCGAGGGAAATTAAACACAGAAGAGTTGTGCCTAATGGGATTTTGGTAAAGGATTTTAAGTTAGCCTGAATGAAGGAGGGAATGGACCTAGCAGTGCAAGGCAAACCAGAAGTCAAGAAATCTCAATTTGCAGCCTCGGCGGGTTCATGTTCTTGAGGGACGGGAGCATCTGACTCGGGGACTCGTGGAGCATAGAAAATGTGTCTTACAAGGAGCCGCCAGCACTTCTTCACACGTGCTGTTCTTACTGCTCACTATGAAAGCTCACGCGCAGGTTTCAGACTTGAATTAATTGGGTAGGAAAGGTCACAACGGTGGCGTGGAGAACATCTTGTATAAAAGACTCCGGTAAAGCCCATCAGGCTCTGTCCTGCATAGGCTGTCACTTTGCTAGGAAGCCATTTCCACCACCAAAGAATGCGAAGACCAAGATAATTGTGGCACACTTGAAGGTCAAAGCACTCCAGGCTTTAAAACAGCAAAAACGCTTAATTTAGAACCACAGATACACAATTCTGACAATTGTGGAAACACTGCTGAACCACATGACAGCAGGTTAAGTGGAGAATGAAATGATAATGAAGTGAAGGGGGTTGGGGGACACACAATGAGAAAACAAAACCCACGTGCTGGCTGTTATCGCAGGTCTGTGTAAAAGCAGTGCCTGCTGCTCTCAGAAAGAGGTCGTGAGGATGTGCGTCGGGCTGGGGGCGGACAATGAGACCCGTCTCAGGGGAGCTGTGATTATTAGGAAGGACGCCTTTTAGGAATCCCTGAATATTCATCTTAGTCCCAAGTGTTTCCAGAGTGAGATATTTCTTACCCCAGGGATTAACTGCTCTGTCGGTCCACAGTCCAGGCCTGGCAGAGTTTGGCCCTGGATGCGCACCCAAAGCTGGACATGTCAGGAACCCAGTATCTGCCTTTGTTCCAAGGCCTAACCCGCGGCCAGCACGAAAGTTAGGGGTGGAGCCAGAAGTCCTCGGAGGCTGGGGCTTTTTGCAGAGGGCTCCCCAGGCCCCAGGCTCGCCCCATGGCTCTGCAGGCAGGGTGGCTCGTCCGGGCCCCTACCTGTGGATGAAGTTTTTCTTCTCCAGGTACTCCATGGCTGACGAGATCTGCGTGGCCATGTACAGCAGCACCACGGCGTTCACCTCCTGCCGGTTGCACTCTCTCAGGTAGTCCAGCAGGTTCCCGTAGGTCATGAACTCAGTGATTATATAGAACGGGGGCTCCCGGGTGCACACCCCTGCCAACAAGACATGCAGGGCTTCAGGGTGCCGCTTTACTCCCAGCTGAACGAACGCTGGAAAGGACTGGCACTAAAGAAAACGGCTTCTGAAATGGATGCTGACCCTGCCCCAAAGTCCTGGGTCCAACTTCTAATCTGGTTCCAAGCACTTGTGAGTTGAGGTTATGTTCATGCGGGAGGGACATGGTCACACTTTTTTTTCCCTCTCAAGCCAATGGAATTACACAGGAAGAAGCTGTCAATGAGTCTGGAAGCAAAGGCCAGGCCTACATCGACAACCCTATATGACTGCTAGTTTACTCCCAAACGGTTATGTCTAATGGTTAGGCCTACTTACAGAATCACTTCAGCAAAGAACCGTTTTAAGTTTCAGAAGCCAATGTGAGATTTGTGTTTCACTGCTTTTAGATATCAATTCAAAGCAGTAATGTTCTCTCTTCCATATCCTCCCCCAACCCCAAACACACACAATCCCACACAGGTCTCCTTAACCAATGGCTGAACGTTGGCAGAGAACAGACGCCCAAGTCAGAAACCTCCATGCAGCCAGCCATTCACCTCTGCTTCAATAGCACCCGTACCATCCAGAGGGTTTAAGTAAAGGAGCTGCACATGCTCACCGAGTAGCTGTACGAGATTAGGGTGCTTGATCTCTTTCATGACTGCGGCTTCTTTCAAGAACTCTTCCACCTCCATGGTGTCCTCCTGCAGAAAAAAAAAAGCGGTAAAACTATTTCAGCAAGGAACGTATTTAAGTGGGAAAGTACAACATGAACGGTCACTGCAAGCTGGAGTGTCAGTGAGCAACTATCCTC
>PVJD01015390.1:0-25102 GCA_004026545.1 Mormoops blainvillei | reverse complement strand
CAGCCCCATAATTGCCATTTCCCCAGGGGTGGCCCTCACCTCTGCTCTGACCCCTCCTTGTCTCTTTTGTCCCTTCCTCTTTTCTCACAAGTGCCATGAGTTTTCAGACATCTTTGGGTCTCAGCCTGCTGCTGCCATGAACGTCTTTGGGTTAAGGGAGAGGGGTTCTAGGGAGGAACTAGGGAAAAGGGACAGGTAGGTGGCTGGAGGGGCCCTTTTTGCTGCTAGAAAGCCCCTCCCTTCTGGGGAGCTGGGGCTGGCTTGTCCCCATCAGGGGAGAAGGGGTCAGACCAAAGATGATGGTTTGTCCTGTGTAGGGGACAGGTGTGGGGAGAAGGCAGTATCGGGTTCCACCTCTGGCTCTTTCTGGTAGGGAGGCTTTAACCCCTTTCACCAGGAGAGCATGGGTGAATCTGGACCCAGAGGAGAAGGAAGGGTGGGGACTATCTTGCCCAGATGGCTCTGTGAGGAGGGCGGGAGCCAGCCCCATGGCCTGCCTTGCTTTCAGGAGGCCAGGTTTCGCTCCACTGCGGGAGGGGCAGCTGGAGGTCTGCGAAATGCTGGTGGGAAACAGGGGTAGATGGAGCAGGTGGCCTGACCCAGGCGTCAGCCCAGCTAGAGCCAGAGGCTGCCTCTGACACCAGCAAGAAGGCTGGAAGAGTTGGCAAGGTGGGAGAGTTTCCAGGGGGACTGGAGGCATGCAAGGAGTCCCTCATCCTCTCCCCGGCCCAGCCCTCTTTTTATCTCCAGACACCGACAATCAAAGGGAGAGAGAGGGTGCAGTGGGTCCCTTGGTTCCCATTTCAGCCAGAATCACCAAGGTGAATTCCTAGGCCTCAAAGCTATGTGGCAGAGCCCCCTGGTGGGGCTGAACACCACTGCAGTCCAGTGCAAAGCCACCACCGAGAGCCCAGGTGTTCGGCCCCCCACCCCAACCAGACCTGGTGCCTTGACGCCCCCCACCCCAGCTGGGACGGTATAGAGAAGGAAGGGTCTTGGTTTCCTCTCCTATTCCCTTCCTTGGGCTCCTGAATTTATTTGCTTCTAAATCTTGTTATTTTTATCTGGTTTTTTTTCCTCTTTTTGGTTCCCCTTGCCTTTCTCTGTGTCTCCACCTCTTTCCCTGTCTTTTCCTCACTGTCTCTGTGTTCCTCTTCTCTCACTCTCAATTTCTCTCTGTCCATTCAGGCCTCCCGCCCTCCATGCCCCCAGTCCCTCCTTGGTCTCCTTTTCGATATGCCAAACCAATTTTGGGTCGAGTGCATTTAACGAGAACAAAACAAAAGGCTCATAACAACAAGAACGTTTCAGAAAAAAAAGTTTTAAAAAATTGTTGAGTCAAAAAAAAACAATAAAGAAATTAAGATTTCTTGGAATGATGAGTGGTGTGACTCATTGGGGGTGAGAAACAGGTGAGTCGATCTGCATGCAGCATCTACATGAGGCTCTGATGCTGAGGAGCATACACTGCAACACTTAGAATCCAGAGGTCTGGAATCACAAAACCTGCCCAGAACTTAGTAGGTGCCTGGGCCTGAGCAGCAATTCAGGTGCAGTTTTTCTTTGAATCCTCATAAACATTCTAGGGAGGGTGGGTAAAGGTTATTAGAACTCCACTTTATTTAATTTTTTTAAGGTTTTATCTTGAGAGAGAAGGAAAAGGAAAGAGAAAAGGAGAGACACATTAATGTGTATTTGCCTCTAGCGCATCCCCTTACTGGGGACCTGGCCCGCAACCCAGGCATGTGCCCTGACTGGGAATCAAACCGACGACTCTTTGATTTGCAGGCTGGCACTCAATCCACTGGGCCACACCAGCCAGGGCAGAACTCCACTTTAGAAAGAGAGAAACTGAGGCTAACAGCACATGGATGCACACAACCAAGGTTCTCTGGGCCAGGTAACTGCCATGTGTCTTCTGAAGCCTTTCCTAGCCCAATATGTGTCCACGGGAATGAGCAAGCACAGGAATTTTACACTGTGCCTGTCAGATTCCTAGACTCCCACAGGTACTGGAATGGTGCTTTCTGGAAAGTGACAATGCAATGGGATTGCATCATATGTATTTCACATTCTCAAATAGAACTGCCAGCATTCAGAGAAATGACCACTCAAACAGTGAAAGCATCTCTCCATGCCCCTCTACCCACACCTACATCCAGGACACCATACTCCCCATTTCTCCTCCCACCTCCCCAGCTACTCCTTCCCAGTCCTGGTGGCTGGTTTCTTCTCATCTCTGGACCTCTTAATGTTGGCAAGGCCAAGAGCTCAGCCTTGGACCCTTTCCCTACCTACGCTGGGAGAACTTGGTCCATCTCATGGTTTTCAATGCTATGTATATACTGATGAGTCTGGAACAGAGTTCCAGTCTAAACTTTACCTTGAGCTCCAGCTTTACATTCATCTAACATCCCACTCCACAACCCCTGGCTGTCTGGTAAGATCTCAAACCATCTACTAAACCCAGTTCCTGACCACCACTCCCCAGCTCCTCCCAAATGCTTTCCCACCTCAAGTAATGGCCAAATCCATCCCAAGACTCAAGCTAAAATCCTCGAAGCTTCTCTTGAACTCATCTCCTTGTCTCATACTACACATCTGACAGTAAATGCAATGACAGCTCTAACATTAAAATATCCAGTACTAACTAGTTCTCACCACTTTGGTTCAAGCCAAACCTGTCTCTCACCAGGACCACTGCAACAGTCCCCTTACTGGCTCTCTTGTTCCTCTTCAGGCTTTTCTCAGCACAGAAACCAGTGATCTCAGTAAGCATATTTTGTCCTTCCTCTGCTCAAAACTATCCACTGGCGTCCTCTCTTGCCCAGATGAAAGGCCAAGGTCAGCACAATGGCTGACAAGGCCCTACAGCAGCAGATCTCATCCCCATGGCTGCCCTCCTCCTTCCTTCCATGCCAGCCACAGTGCAATCCTCAACCGCAAACACGAAGGCACCCTTCTGCCTGCCTCAGGGCCTTTGCACTGGCCGTTCCAGCAGGGCTCATGCAAATCAGAGCTTCCCAGCAGGCTACTCCATTTAAACTGCTATTGGTCAATCCAGAACTTCCTAACCCTGCTCTTGCTTTGTTTGTCTCTCATAGTACTCCCATTTCACAAATTAATTATTATTTTTGTTTGTTTATTGTCTGCCTCTCCAACTAGAAGGTAGTATAGAATGGTGTTTTTTCACCTTTGTTCCCCGGAGTGAGCCTGAGATGAGAACTAGGAATGATGGGAGTTGTGACTCTGCCACTCCCTTAGTTGGCCTCAGTTCCCACACATCTCTTGCTGTGTGATGCTAAGTTTTTAATTCAGCATGGCCCTGAAACCTAACTTCAATATTTTAGCTGGTGCCCAACCCAAGAAAAGGCAAAGTATGTTCCTATGCTGGAAAAGGAACTGATTCTACTGGACTGAACTGAGAGATGCGCTGTGTACCGGTTCGGTAGTTAAATTTAATTATATATTATTTTTGACCTAGTGGTCTGATTTTGAAATATAATCCTGGCCTAAGATGAGATTCCACAACACGTCCTGTTCTTCTGCCTTTGTGTCCTTTACTCTCCCCAGCTGTACACACATCCTTCCCCACTACACACACAGTAGAAATCTGCTGGGCCTGACAACCAGTGAGCCTCAGGTACTTATTAGTGGCACCAATTTGCATGTATGCAGGGAAAACATTTGTACTGAGATTTGTCATTTCAAAGCTCTTTTCTACATTTCATCTCATTTAATGATCACGAAGTATATATTATTATCCCTATTTATCAGATGAGAAAACTGAGGTTACAGTGATTAAATGTCTTCCTCAAATAAGATCACTAAGCAAGTTCACAGTGCCTACACCCTGTAGATGCTTTACACATGCTACCCAATTTAAGCCTTTCAATTACCCAGTGAGGCAGGTGTTACACAGCCCTATTTACAGCTGCAGAAACTGAAGTCCAGAAAGGGTAGAGAATGACCCCCTACATGGTTGGACAATGTATCCACATTCACACAGCTAACAGGAAAGAGCTGGACCATACCTCCATCTTGGTCTTCTGATCCCAGGGCTGCTTCTAGGACTGTCTGTACCCAGTCACAGTTGCCCACTCCCCATCACTGTCCCACTTGGCACACAATAAAGGAGGCTGACAATCTGGCACCTCAAAAAGAGGAAATGCCCACTCATTGCACCACACACTGATGGTCCCTATGTAACTAGTATTAGGACTGTCTAGAGTAGACGCATTAGAGACAAGCCAGAGGAAAGGCCTTAATTCAGAGCAACAGAAGAGTCTCTTCAGATCCCGAAAGGACTGAAAACACTGGGGACCTCTGTCCTTGAGAAAACTGACTCTCCCACAAACTCTTGGGAAGGTCTGGGGCAGCCGGGCTGAAGCCAGTCCTCCGTCCCGACACTTCAAGGTTAGCCTGCTCCTCTTTTACCCTTTCAAACATTGCAGTCATGGAAACCAGCAGTGATGACAGGACCCTGCTGGCTCCAACCTTCCCATTTATATCAATCACTTCTCACTTGACCCAGGTTCTCCTTGACTAAAACCGTTGTTATTGCTATTCTTTTCTATCCGTCCTGTCCCACTGTCTTCCACCACCCTCTGCCTCTGTCCAAGTAATCCCAGTTTCTCACAACTTAAGTCCTCACTGTAAGTCAACCAGTCCTCTCCTGGGAACTGATTCCAAAGAACTGCACATGGCCATAATGACTCAGTGGCAGGCCCTGACTGGTGTGGCTCAGTGGGTTGGACGTCATCCTGCAAACCTAAAGTCCACCAGTTCAATTCATGGTCAGGGCATGTGCCCGGGTTGTGGGCCAGGTCCCCAGTTGAGAGCATGCAAGAGGTAACCACACATTGATGTTTTTCTCCCTCCCTTTCTCCCTCCCTTACCCTTTCTCTACAAATAAATAAATAAAATCTAATTTAAAAAAAAGACTCAGTGGAAAGATTTGCTGTAATCAGGCTTCTAGGGGTAAAACACAAGGAATAATTTAAATTTCAGCGTAAAAAAGTTACATAAATTGTGCACATAAATACAAACAATACCATGCAACAATTGAAAATGATGATGTAGAACATTAAATGATGTGGAAATATATTAACAATAGTACTAAGTGTAAAAAGCTGGATATAAGACTGCCCTAGTTTTTAAAATAACATATATGCAAAAAGTATGTATACATATATAAAATTATATATGTGTGCATGTGTATGTATGCGTGTGTGCATAGTATATATACCAAAATATTAACAACTTATCAGTAGTGGGTAATTTTTACTTTCTTGCAACTTTGTTGTTTTTGTTTTTACATTAAACATATATTACTTTGTAACAGGAAACAGTATTTGTGTGTACTACTTTCTGTGGAAGAACAAAGATCAAGAATAACCAATATAACTAGAAGAACAGAACACGTTGGGGAACTAACCCTGCCAAGATTGGTTACAGTGTGATAATATTTAAGATGATGCGGTGCTGGCACAGGAAGAGACAGACAGGCTAATGAAGAGACCTGTAACTGCATGGAAACTTGCTCTAGACACAGATTATAAATCTTTAGGGAAAGAACAGATTAGTCCAAAGGATCTCAAATTTTGTGGTACTGGTATCCCTTTACCCTCTGAAAAATTAACAAGGATGAGGGGATGGCTAGGTGGAGCACAGAGAATTTCAGAGTAGTGTAAAAAAAAATAACCAAAAAACCCTCTGTATGAGACTATATACATGTCATACATTTGTCCAAACCCATAGAATGTACAAGAGTAAATCCTAATGTAAGCTATGGACCTCATGCTCTGATAATGATGTGTCCACATAGTTTCAATTGTAATAAATGCACTACCCTAGCGGGGATTTAATGGTGATGGAGCCCTTACTGGTGTGGCTCAGTTGGTTGGGTGTCATTCCATGAAATGAAAGGCAGGGCACATGCCTAGGTTGCAGGTTTGGTCCCCGTTGGGGCACATACGCAAGGCAACTGGTTGATATTTCTCTTCCACATGGCTGTTTCTTTCCCTCTGTTTCTCCCTCCCTTCACCTCTCTAAAAATAAATAAAGAAAAAATAAAGAAAATCTTTTTTTAAAATGGTGGGGAAGGCTATATATGGGGGGGCAAGTGGCATATTGGAAATCTCTGTACACTACTCTCAATTTTGCTGTAAATCTAAAGCTGTTCTTAAAAAAAAATCAAGTCTTTTATAAAAATTACTGAAGAACCTAAAGGGCTGTTTATAGGCACAGGAATTATATTTGTTTATATTGACTAATTTGGAAATTAAAACTGACAAAAATTTTTAAATAACTTAAATTGGTTAATAAACCCAGTAGATGTTAACATAAATAACCTATGTAATGAAAAATATTTTTTAAAGCAGTGAAAAGAATGGTATTGTGTTATATTTTTGTAAAGCCCCCACTACCTTAATGGAAGAAGACAGCTGCATTCTCACATAGGTTTCTGCTATCGATCTGTTGCAATATTCTGTTTTGAAGTATATGAAGAAAATCCCTCACATAGATACATAGTTATAAAAGCAAGGAGTGTTACAGCCTTTTCAGCTAATTGGGGATGTTTTACTCTTACTACACCAAAAGTCAACAAGTGGTGCTGTATTACAGTTAGTTACAATGTGGAATATGAAACTGTATCAATGAACTTTTTTACTGTGTTACACTGAAACCCATCGTCAATCTTACAGTTTAAATTGATCTTTTCCTTATGGATAATTTTGTAATATCATACATTGGTCTTTTGGAAAATACTGATCTACTGAGTTATTACATTTCCATATACAATATTTTAAAAGTCATTATTTGTTAATATCACCACTGATCTCATCGAAAAGCTTTTAAATATTGAAAAGTTGCCAGAATCGTGGTGGTGAATAAATTTCCCAAATGTCTAAGTTTTGCTTGAAAGTTCAAATTTTATCATCGGCAACAACTATCAATTGTCATTGCAGTGACGGGCTTACTTCATTGATTTCTGAGAAAATATCTGGCAAATATCCTAATCTTAATAATCATAGTCTGTCATTCTTTCTAGCAAAAATGGTGTTCCATGAAAAAAGTCACCAGTTTTACCTCAACTCAAACAATTGTACAAGTATATTACCTAAACTGCCATCATTCTTCAGCATGCAGCGGAAGTGCTCTATGCAAACTTCCCATTTCACCACACAGAATATTAAAAAGACCTGCTGTGGGGCTAAGCTTTAACATAATTACTACTTTTCACTGCTTCTTCAAAGACATTCTTAAGTGAAAGTATTTTGTTTAACACTGAGTGTGTGTTGGTGAGGAATACAGTAACTACTGCTACTGTTTGGTGACACTGCATTGATTCCTGCTAAGGTACCAGCAGTTTTACCCACCATTGCTTTTATACCAATGATTCGCATGACAACATAGCACAAATGAGAAAGGCAAATAACTCCTTAAAATTACAATAAAAATAGTTTATCTCCTAGATCCCCTAAAAGGATCTTGAGAATCCCCAGAAGATCACATTTTGAGAACCACTGTACTACTCAATAAATGGAACTGGGACAACTAGTTATCCATGTGGAAAAATAAACAAAAATAAGGTGTTTGCCCTGGCTGATGTGGCTCAGTGGATTGAGGACCCACCTGCAAAGCAGAAGGTTGCTGGTTCATTTCCAGGTCAGGATACAAGCCTGGGTTGCGGGCCAGGTCCCCAGTTGGGGATGTGCAAGAGACAAGCAACCAATCGACGTTTCTCTCCCTCTCTTTCTCCCCCCTTTCCCCTTTCTCTAAAAAATAAATAAATAAAATCTTTAAAAAAAAATAAAGTCCAGGTGGATTTTTTTTTAAAGATTTTATTTATTTTTAGATAGAAGGGGAGAGTGTGAAAGAAACATCAATGTGTGGTTGCCTCTCGCACCCCCTGCTGGGGACCTGGACTGCAACCCAGGCATGTGTCTTGGCTGAGAATTGAACCAGTGACCCTCTGGTTCTCAGCGCCTGCTCAATCCACTGAGCTACAAGAGCCAGGGCTCAGGTGGGTTTTTTTTAAAAAGCCAAATATGAAAAGTAAAACTTCCAGAAGAAAATACAATAGGATATCTTATTGACCTCAGGGTAAGATTTCTTAAGCAAGGCCAAAAACCCACAAAACATATATAGATTGATCACTCCAATGACATTAAAATAATAATAATAATAATAATGATTTCTGAACATCAAAAGTCACTATAAAAATGAAAAGGCAAACCTCACATGTGAGAAGAACTCCTGAACTCAGTAAGATAAAGACGACCCAGCAGGAAAATGGGCAAAGATATGAATAAGCAATTAACAAAAGGCAAAGAAACAATAAACATGAAAATAGTTCAACCTCACTAATAATCAGGGCAATGCAAACTGAAACCACTAATTCACATCTATCCAAAGGACAAAAATGTAAAAGTGTGATAATACCAAGTGTTGATAAGGACATTGGGCAACAGCAACACTGCTGGTGGGAGTGAGAATGGAGGTGATCATTTTGAAGAGCAAGCTGTCAATATTTAGTAAAGGTGAATACTCCCATAACCCATTAGCCAGCAATTAATTCCTGGGTATGTATCCTAGAGAAACTCCTGCATGTGTACACAAGGAAACATACATAACAATGTACACTGTAGCACTGTTTGTACTAGTAGGAAGCTGGAAATAACCCAAATATCAACCAAGATGTGAATGGCACATAAACACTGTCCAACAAAACTTTCTATGATGACAGAAGTGTTCTCTATCCATGCTATCCAATGTAGTAGCCACTAGCCACAGGTGCCTATTAAACATATGAAATGTGGCTAGTGTAACTGGGGAAATAAACTTCCCCATGTGGCTAGTGGCTACAATAGCCATCAGAGCTTTCTAGAAGTGAAAATAAATGAATTAGAGCTACACACATACATGTGTCAACACAGATAAATCTAAAAAGCATTATACTGGACAGAAGAAAAAAACAAGTTTCATAAGGTAGGACAGGGACTAGAGTAAAGCAAGTGATGTTTCTAGGGTGAAAATTTTAGGAGGATCTCACCCTCAGCAGTGAGCATGTCACCCACAGCAGTGAGCATGCCTTGCTTTCCTTACTCTAGGATCCAGGCCTATCAGGATATGTCCAATGTGACACTGTGTCACAAATGTGATACTGTTCCCTGAGATCACCTCCAGTTCAACGATTCTTTAGGAAGACGCAGGGTGTAGCATATAGTTGTATGCATGACTAGGATTTCTTACAATGAAAGTACACAAAGCAAATTAGCCAAGGGAAAGGGGGCATGGGATGAAGTCTGGAGGAAACCAGGTACAAGCTTCCAAGAGTCCCCTCCTAGTGGAGTCATATGGGAAGCACTTGGTTCCTACAGCAGAGCTGTGACAACTTGTGAAATGTTGTCTACCAGGAAAGTGCACTAGAGACTCAGCACTAAGGTATTTATTGGGGGCTGATCAAGTACCAAAATTCCAGACTCTAGAAAGAAAGCAGGTGTTTAACATAAACTACATTGTGCAAGCAGTTTAGGCACCACAAACCACTCTTATCATTCAGGGACTGGAGGGAACCCTCCTAAAATCTAAGTTCCTAGACACTAGCCAGGGTCCAACCTTGCCAATAGGCCTTTCTAAGAATAGCAGTCTCAGGCCTGATAGGTTAACTCTTTTTTGCATTGATATCATTTATACAAAATTGTAGAACATGACATATACTATATATATCATTTAAAGAAACATGCATATAAAGATATACAACATTCACAGAAAATAAACATCAAATCCAGGGTTGTAGTTACACTGGAGGAAAAGGGGAGAGTAGCAGGTTTGAGGCAGGGGCCATTCAAGTGCATCCCTGAAGTTTTACTTAAGCTGGGTAATGGGTAAAAGCATATTTTGTTTTAGCATTTCTTAAGTTTTTCAAGTGTGTGCACCTGAAATATTATGTAAGAATGAAGACTTATCTGCTTATTACTATGTACTACTAACAGTTCTTGTTTATTAAGTGTTTTTCACATTCCAGGTATTATGCTAAGCCTTTTATGTGGATTTATTCTTTTTTTAAAAATCTAGTGAGTACTCTGGCTGGTATGGCTCAGTGGACTGAATGCCAGCCAGTGAACCAAAAGGTTGCCAATTTGATTCCCAGTCAGGGCACATACCTGGGTTGTGGGCCAGGTCCCCAACCGGGGGTGTGCAAGAGGCAACCAATAGGTGTTTCTCTCTCACATCAATGTTTCTCTACCTCTCTTTCTCCCTTCCTTCCCCTCTCGCTAAAAATAAATAAATAAATAATTTTATAACATAACAAAACAAAAATCTACTAAAGACTGTGTGAGGGCCATGGTAATCTCCAAAAATATTTTGAGAGGGCAATGTGAGACAGATGAGATCTCTGCCCACAGCCAACTTTCAATCTACTGAGGGATCATGAACTATAACAAGCACGACTTAAAACAAACAGAAGTACAGATTCTGAGTGCTACTAAGATAATAAAGCAGTCTGATGTGAATATGGAAGGGCTACTTTAACTAGGGTGCTCCAGGAAGGGTTGAGAGAAACATTTGAGTTGAACCGTAAATGATTAGAATGAGACAACCATGCAATCATCTGAAGGAAGCAGATTCCAGACAGAGGGAACAGCAAGTGCAAAGCCCTGCACCAGGAATAAACTTGGAATGTTGAAAGATGGGAAATAAAGCCAGCAGGACTTGAGAGTGGTGACAAGAGGGAGACTGGTAGATGAGGCCTGAGAGGTCAGCTGAGGCCTCCTAAGCCACAGTAAAGGTCTTAGGTTTCATTTCAAGTATGATAAGCCTTTGAAGGTTTTAAGCAGAGTAATGACATGATCTGGTTTACAATTGAGGATTATTCAGCCAGCTGTCCAGAGCCATTTTCTTTATTAGCACCACCAGGCTGATGAGCTTTTCAGGAGCTATGAAAAGGCTGGGGCTGGGGATAAAGAAAAAAAGTTCCACGATGCAAAAACAAAACTACAAAGTTGGAATGAATAGATGTTTAATTAAACATCTAGATAATGTAATATTATGGCAACTTCATTGATCATTAAATTTAGTATTCATAAACAATTAAATTATATTTGGAAATAATTTGAAAATTAGATTCTCTTGAGTCACAAAAATTTCAACATAGGCCCAATGATTGCCAAGAAATCACAGCCATCACAAATTTCAAAGGCAGGAAAAAGACTTTCAATTGTTTTCAATGCAAGAATTTTTTTTTTAACTTAATGTGAGATACTGATACAAAAAAATATACTTAGCATTATGAAGACTTAAGACTCTAGGGAGGCCACAGAAGTGCCTAGATAAGAATTGCTAGTGGCCTAGATCGATCTTATTCAGGTTTACACGCTGTGAGTATGAACAGTATCCGGGGAGGACATATAAACAGAGAGATATACATGATAAGAAGGTACCAGTCATCCCAAGAACTGGGAGAGGAGATTCTAGGTAGAGGATCTGCACTGGGAGTGCCATGTCATATTTTTAAGGAACAAAGAGAGGGTCAATTTGGCTGGACTGAAGTTAGGGCTTGTGGACTGTAGGAAACCAAGCCCGTCATGTCGAGTCTTAAAGACAGTACCATAGGGATCCCTTACCAAAGAAGGATAGTTGCCAGATCCCCAGTGGATGCCTAAAACTGTGAACAGTACCAAACCCTATATATTCTGTTTCTTCCTGTACATATGAGGCCTGTCCAGAAATTATCCAGCCATGTAATATGAAAAAGACATTTATTGAGGATACAAGAAACATTGTACATAGGACAATGACACCTCAGTCCCCATCAAAGTAGGCATCTTGGGACCTCACACAGTTCTACCAGCATCTCTTCCACTGTTCAAAACACTCTGCAAAATCCTTTGTTAGAATCACCATCAGCTGCGTCTTCGTGTTTTCCTGAATCTCACCTATGGTCTGAAATCTCTTCTCTTTCAAAGGTGATTTCAGTTTTGGGAAAGGCCCCAAAATTGCAGAACACCAAATCTGGGCTATTACGGGGCTGAGTCACCTGGGTCGCCAATCTTTGTTGATTGCAACCAGTACACATTCAAGTCTCAGGTGTTCTGATTGTTGCAGGTCTTCGAGAAATGTGGATCACTTTCAACAGATTCTCGACCACCTTTGAAGCATTTGTGCCACACTTTTATTTGTGCTGCACTCACTGCATCATCCCTGAAAGCCTTCTGAATCATCCAAATAGTTTCCGTGAAGGAATGTTCAAGCTTAACACAAAATCTGATGTAAATTCGTTGTTCTACCTGCTCAGTCGTTTTGAATGTGCTGGCCACACAGTACTCATGCTCACTACATGGTGTCTACCACCCCAACTGACTGATACAGTGAAGTCATCACTGTTCACATATGCACATTCCAGTCCACTCTCCTTGGCTGCCAGGTCACATAGATGCTGCGCAAACCATTCTTGTTAAATATTAACAATGGCTGGACTTTTTCCAAACAGACCTCACACATGCCTATGGCAAAGTTTAATTTATAAATCAGGCATAGTCAGAAGTTAACAATAACTAATAAAAAACAGAACTATTATAATAATTACTGTAATAAAAGTTATGTGAATGTGGGGGTCTCTCTCTGATACACCAGACCATCAATTTTCAAGCTTTTTCATCTCAGGTACACAAACTAATTACTAAAATTCTGCAGCACACCAAAAAATATAATTTTTGCCAATCTGACAAAAAAATAGGGATACTTTTGATTCATTCACACCAGATGGCTATTGTTGTATTGGCTGTTGTCATTTTTTTATTTGACAATTTATGGGAAAAGATGTCAGTGCTCCTGACTAAATAGTCAGGTATTACATGTTTTAAAATTCTTGTGGCACTGTGGTTGAAAATCGCTGTGCTGGACAAAGGGTTGATTCACTTCCCAGAGAACACTAGCTAGTGCAAGATTTTATTTTTCATCATGATACCCAGAACAGTGCACAATTTAAAACGTATGAATTATTTCTGGAATTTCCCATTTAATATTTTTTAACCAAGGTTTACCGCAGGTAACTGAAACCTGAAACCTTGAAAAGCAAAGCTGTGGCCCTAGCCGGTGTGGCTCAGTGGATTGAGTGCCGGTCTGTGAACCAAAAAGTTACCAGTTCAATTCCCGGTCAGGGTATATGCCTGGGTTGTGGGCTAGGTGACTGGTTGGTGGTATGTGAGAGGCAACCATGTATTTCTCTGTTTCTCTCCCTCTTTTTCCTCCTTCCCTTCAAAAGTAAATAAATAATTTTTTTTTTTAAAGGAAAAGCTGTGGATGGGGGGCGGGTAGGAGCTATGGGGTTCTCATCCTGAGACAAACAGAAAACCACTCACATTATAAGTAAGAGAGCGACTGATCCGATTTGAGACCTGCATTGTCCAGTAATACAGTAGCCACCACAGGGGGCTCATGAGCACCTGAATATAGCTACTGCCATTGGGAAACAGAATTTTCCATGTCACTTAATTTTCATCAATGAACATTTCAATTTAAAAACCAAAAAGCACCCTGCCTGGTCTGGTTCAGTGAACTGAGCGCCTGTGAACTGAAAGGTCCACAGTTAGAATCCCTGTCACAGCACAGGCCTGGGTTGCCGGCTGGGTCCCCAGCTGGGGGCGTGCAAGAGGCAACTGATTGATGTCTCTCTCACACATCGATGTTTCTCTCCCTCACTTTCTCCCTCCCTTCCCCTCTCTCTAAAAATAAGTAAATAAAATCTAAATAAAATAAAGTAAAGTAAAGAAGTAAAATCTTTTTAAAAATGCAACTGAGCTCATGGAAAACTCTTAAGTATGTCAGGAAGGCTTGGGCATGGAAATCTACATTTTCTACTGTTAATGTTACGAAACTTAAAGTCAGGCCAACTCTTTCTGATGAAAATGTAGTTGTAAGTGTAAAAAGGATGAGATTTTGCACAATCAGTACGCAGTAAACGAAGATAAGTTATCTCATTCGTATTTTTTATACTCACCACCTCTTGGAAATATTTTGGTTCTACTGGATTAAATACAACATATGAAGATTAACTTCACCTACTTTTTTTAAACTTGTTTTTAAAAAGTGGATACTAGCCCCAGCCAGTGTAGCTCAGTGGATTGTCAGCCTATGAACCAAAAGGTTGCTGGTTCGATTCCCCAGTCAGGGCCCGTGCCTGGGTTGCCAGCCAGGTCCCCAGTAGGGGGCTCGTGAGAGGCAACCACACATTGATGTTTCTGTCCCTCCCTGCCCCTCTGTCTAAAAACAATAATAATATCAAAAGTCTCTTTTAAAAATGCCTTTAAAAAAATTGTTACTAAACAAATGTAAAGTTGAGGAGGTTATTTTTCCAATGGTCGCGGGTGGGAGCCTTGGGTGCGGAGGCGCCTGGAGCCTTCTTGTCAGTGGGCAATGGTGGCCGGCCCAGGCGTGTGGATGGAGAAGAGTTTCTAGATGTATTCTAGATGTAGTCACGAGTCATATCAGTGTATTTTCAGAGCCCTGTTAAATGAGAGGGAAAACGTGGCCTCCCGAGCTGAGTGGTAGAGGCCAGATTCGAACTCCCATTTACAGCGCTGCCCACCTGACACCTCCCGCCGGCCCTTAAGGGGGCGACGGCGGGATTCCAAATCAGGACAGGCTCCCAGGGCCCGGGCCCCACTGCCCCGTTACCGCCCCTCGCCTCCCCTCAGGGTGAGTCAAACGTTCACAACGTTCTCAACGGACTCCGCGGCCGCTGGGCCTGAGGGGCCAGGAGCCCTTCAAAGAAGTTCCCGGTAACGCTCACCTGCTGACAGACGGCGAAGCTGCAAACACCTCTCCTACCTCTTCACACCGGATTCAAAGGCGCCGGCGGCCGACTTCCACTTCTTTCCCACGAATCCTCAGCCGAGTCTTCCTCTCCTCCCGCCCCTAGGCTAACCCAGCCAATAAACCTCTCAGAGAATTTGCTTTATCCCCGCCCCATTCCCACTTGCCAATCACCGCGGACTCGAGCACCGCCCTTCCCGCCTCCTTAAGCGAGCACCGCGCGCCACCGCTTGGCAGTTGGCGGCGCTGCTCCCCGTGGGATTCGTCTCCCGGAAAAGCTCTGCGAGAGGCGGGCCACGACAGTCCGGGAACCGTCGGGATTGGCCGACAGGAGCCTCGCGCTCTGACTCCGCCTACCCCGGCCCTCGATAACCGAGAATGAGACGCTGGGGATTGGTTTCCTGCGGACACCCAGAGAAGCCAAGAGATGGTCCCGCCTCCCTTGCACAGCCCGGAGAGGGAGCTCCGCGGATTGGTCCAGAGAGTCTCGGCGCTCACCGCCCAACGCTTCAGGATTGGTGAAAGGGGTGCTCACGCTGTCGGGGAGCCTTTACGGTGATTGGTCAGATGGTGCGGCCGGCTATTTGAAGGAGGCGCGCGGACAGTATACGCATATCAGTCCGCGGACTGTGAAGGCTGCAGGTTCGCTCGGTAACGCTGTCCCGCTGACCTACAGGACCGAGGCGTGGGTTTGCCCCCAGCTCCGGCTTTAGCCGTGGCCCGGCGAGGCGATGGCCAAGGTGTCGGTGCTGAACGTGGCGGTACTGGAGAATCCGAGCCCTTTCCACAGCCCCTTCCGGTTCGAGATCAGCTTCGAGTGCAGTGAGGCTCTGGCGGACGGTGAGGCTGGGTCTGTGTGGACAGTACCCTACCCCCCCCCCCGGTCCCCTGGCCAACCGGGCTTTTCCCATAGAGACCCCAGCGGCCAACCTCTATCTCTTCCGCTAAGTACTTCCCAAATCGCGATCTCTCCCCTCTCCCGCCCCACTAGTCCCAACCTCACCCCGGAGCCAACTCGTCCTCCTCCCGATGGATACTCTCGTTTCCCAACGCCGAGACCGCATCATCCCCACCCGCCTCCCTCCTCAGCTGCAGCTGCCATTCTTTATTTGAAGAGCGGAAACTTTTTTTTTAAGGATTTTATTTATTTGTGTTTAGAGAGAGGGGAAGGGAGGGAGAAAGACAAGGAGAGAAACATCAATGTGTGGTTGCCTCTCACACGCCCCCTACCGGGGACCTGGCCCACGACCCAGGCTTGTGCCCTGACTGGGAGTCGCAGGCCGGCAGTCAATCCACTGAGCCACGCAAGGCCGGGCTCAGCTGCTGTTCTTTAACCTGCGGAGACCCTCAGCCACCCCATCTTCTATTTCAGTATAAAAAGTTTTTTATATTAACGCCACAGCTACTTAGTTTTCTCCACCCACCCCCTTTCCTCTGGCGAGACATTCCCACCTCACTTTTTTCCGAAGGAGACGCCAATCCCCAGCCCCTTCCTATTGCCCTTATGGAAACCTGAGCCTCCTCCCTCAGATTCCCTGTAGAGTCATCTCTCCCAAGCTCCCTCCCTAATTCCCCAGTGGAGCCCCTCCTATCACCCTTTTTCCCTGTGGAGAAAGACCCTCTCTTTCCCTGTGCCTATAACTCACTCACCCCCATCCCCCCATTTGTCTCCCAATAATCCCCTCCCCAACCTCCTGATAGTTAAACAACCCCACCCACTTCTCCTTGTTTTCTACCCCAAAGCACCCGAACACCTGGCTCCCCTCCTCCTCCTCATCCTGGCCACAACCGTCTATTCTTGAGCTCCACCTCGAGAGGCATGGCCTGGCTTCCAGCTCTAGTCCTTGAGGATAACTTGGTCTCCCCAGCTCAGGTTCTTCCTTCTCCCCTCACTGTGGGCTTCAACGAACACACTCAAATATGAGGAGAGGTCTGGCCAGGCAAGCATTAGCCAGATCACACTGTCTGCTCACCAGGTCGCAGCTGACCGACTGCCACAATTCTTCCAGCACTTTTGACAGTCTGACATATTCTGGAGGATAAGGTGGGCTGGGCTGAACCATGTTGGTATCCAGCTTCAAACAATCTGCTGGGAGTCACAACCTTTTAGGCACCTTTTCACAGATGTGCTTATTCTTAACGGTAGACATGGCTCTCATCTCACAGATGAGAAGATGGGAGCCACAAAAAGTGATAGACCTTTGAAGGAAAGGTCTATAAAAATCCAAAAACCTAAGGTCACCCAGGGAGTCAGGAGGAAATACAGGCATCCTTCTGTTTTATTGCACTTCACAGATGTTGCATTTTTTTACAAATTGAAGGCAAGACCCTCACCAGCAAAATGATCACTACTTCCTTTATTGTGGTGGTCTAGGACTGAACCCACAATTTCTCTGAGGTATGCCCGTATTCCATCAGACCATTTCTCCACTTGACAGTTAAAAAGAGAAGAGGCAACAGCTGAGGAGGTGAGATCTATAAAGCGAGGGTATACTAACTAGCATCTCTAAGTGGTAGTTGGGTAGTTTGCTTACAAATCCAACCACTTGGATTAGCTTAGGGTTGATACAATTGGAGATGCTTGTGTGCTTAGGCTGGACCAATTGAGCAGTCTCTCCCTGGTTTCTCTGCTTAAGTTACAAGTCTACTTGTGACTAACTATAAAATAAGTCCAGTTACATTCTTTCTGCAACAACACCGTGTAAATAAAGTGTAGAATATCACTATGGAATATCATTTAATTTTAAAGCCAGGAGATGTAAGGAGCTAATAGGTTAAGGAATTCACAGTTCCGAGATGACAGGAGATCAGGTTTCAATCAGCCTGTTTGTGCTCATTGCATTTAAAAGTGGTTGTGTAGTCATTATCTAGTACTTTTATTCCTAGAAATACCCCTGCCCTGTTACTTTACTAATCTGCTTATAGGATCAGAGTAGAGGTCCAAAATCAACCTTCTGGTCATCATATTTTATTAGAGAGAAGCAGAATGACTTCTCCAAGTTCACGTAGCTGGTTGGTAGCATTATTGACACTAGAGCTTGTGCTGAGGTGTGAGTCCAGGGTTCTCTATCGTTGCTAAAACCTGAGAAAGAAAGAATGCATCCTTTATTTTAAACTTCTTTTTCTTTTAATTTATTGATTCAAGAGAGAGAAGAATCAATTAGGTTTTCCACTTAGTTCTGCATTCATTAGTTGATCCTTGTATGGGCCCTGACCGGGGATTGAACCTGCAACCTTGGTGTATTAAGATGGTGCTCCAACCAACTGAACAACCCAGCCAGGGCTGCACCCTTTATTTTAGAAGTGGAACATAAATAGAACTGATCACAGAATTTATTTCCATATCAGGACTTTCAAAAGAGAGCAAAGGGAGTGCTATTGTTAATTAACACCTGGACACTAATGCTTTTGCTCAGAGAAACTCAAGTTGGAAGGCAAACTCTGGCCTGAAAATCCAGACTCTGGTTTTTCCTCTTAGGGTTCTCTACAACTCTAACCAGTCAGCTTGCTTTCTGCCTCTTCCCACAGAGCAAAGAGAATTTGATTCTTGCCTGCCTCCCAAAAGATGGAGTGGGTCTGGGTTTAGAAGTCTCAGATCCTGGAGAGATCTCAGTCTTATTTCCTCAACACTAGCAACTGTAAATCTGACAAGATCCCTAAACCGTAGTCAGTCAACTGACTTCATTTCCTAAGGGCTCCAAGCCCCTTTTTTCTCCTCTGGAGAAAAGAAGCATCTGAAAATAGGTACTTCTAAAATATGAGTCCACATTTAACACATTAGGTTTGTTTCCCCCTTACCACCACCCATTTAATTGAGAAATTCAACAGGCACTGCTCAAATAAGTCATGGGGCCAAATGTTCTGACCCACAGCTGCGGTCAGGCCAAGGTTCATCTGTTTGATTATGAACAAAGATAAAGTGATAAACAGAAAAATACCTACTAGACACGTTTTTTTAAAAGGCAGGAAATAGGTTTCTCGGCTAGTTCAACTACAGTAATATCTTACATGCCTTTTATCATGCCTTTGGTTTTGGTTTTGTTTTCATACGTAATGGAAGAGCATCCTGTGCAGTGGCTAGATCATAAAATTAGGGTATAAAGACAAAATGTAAGGCAGTTGAGTTACTTTGAAATTCTCCTGAAGGTTAGGTACACATGTTACATGTATATAATAATTGTGTCCTGTATTGCACAGGAGTGAGTTTGTGCTATACAGGTGGCTGTTTTTCCATATCTAACTCTAAAGAGGGGTTATATTAAAAAACGAAGTCACTTAAACCTTCAACTTTAAGACGATTCAGTTTTTAGGTCCTTACTTTTTGTCTTCTCTAGATGATTTTATCAGCTTCTCCAACTCTTGAGTCAGTGTTTCTGGGATCATACATTAATTCTCTGGTTAATTTCTCCAGTGTTGAGGGTTCCACTGTGGCCCACTTGCCTGGCCACCCATGCAATGTGTTTTGTCAGCACCCGCGCAGTCTTTGTCTAGGTTTTGCTAACAGTATTGAACGTTTAGTGCCTGAGGTGTGCCCCCAGCCTGCTCTATTTCAGTCTCCTTTATATCTCCCCCTCCCCAGCATATTAGTTAAATGCACACATGTGTGATTCCAACTGGTAATGGGGGAGAGGCAAAAGAAAAGATACCAAAATCTAGACCTGTGTGAGAAAGGTGAGAACAACTAGCTGGTTTTCTCTTTGTTCCAAACATGTTATGTCTAGTCCTGTCACTACTTTTAACAAAAATTAATCAATAAACTTAATCCTCCCTGCAAATACTAAGAGACTAAAGTATGAATCCCAGTGAACCCGCAGGGCCCTGAGTAGACTTGGGTGATACTGTAAAGAGTCAGGAAGCCAGTGTATCGAGGAAGAGCTCGGGGCTCAGGTGACCAACCTCCTTAGTTGTGGCCCGGCATCAATGTGCTTCTGAAGTTGGATACACTTGCAGGACGCTGGACCAAGGAACAGGGCAGCTTCCAAGAGCGTTTGCTTCCTGCGAAAATCACAGCTTGTGAAACTTCCCCTGGTTGCTGGAGTGGTAGGTTGTGTAATTTCAGAGAACCTAAAATAAATTTCAGGTCTCTTGCCAAGCTTCCCTGTACTAACGTGACCTTGCCCCTGATACACTTGGACCTTTTGCAAGAGGCAGTGGTCACTGGGAATTTCCTGTGATTGATGGGCAGGGTCTCCTTAAGCACTTTTCCTTTCATCTTTCCCGAACATACTGAGGGATCGGGTTCCCCCTGCTAGTGGGATGCGAGAGAGTTGGGGCTAAGAGGATCACATTTGTTGATTGAGTCATCAGTCTCTCCAATGGCCATAAACAGTTATGACTTGGTGCCGGATCTGGAAGACCTGGGGACTGGCTGACTCCCCCAGCAGCCTCATCTTCCCCCTCCTGCTGGCTGGCTCTCCTTCTGCATTGGAATCTGCTGCCCTGCCCCAGTTGTCGAGGGATCTACTCAGTTCGGTGGCACTGGTCCCTGTGTGTGAAAGAGGATGCTGCTTCCTATCCCAGCACCCAGTGGGCAGGGCCCCGAAATGGCCCAACTCCCTGCCTTCCCCTTCTCAGAGTGCCTCCATCACGTGGGTCTTAATTCAGCCTCTGCCATACGGTTTGCCCGCAGGCTCTAAGACGCCTGAGTTTCCCTGGAGGTACAGACTCAAGGTCACCTGCCAAAGCTAGGCCCACTGGAGAAATTTCCCACTTCCACTGGAAGTAAGAGCTTCCTGTCCACCTCTGTTCCGGACTACAGCGCCTGGCACTTAGTGCAGGAGATGTCAGGTGGTGTTGGGAATAAGAATCCTTCACTATATTAAGGATCTAAAACTAGCACAAGAGGACCCTTTCCTGGCCTTTTTGATATCAAGTTATTTCAATTCCTTAACACCCCATGTTCTTGCAGACCTGGAGTGGAAGATTATTTATGTTGGCTCAGCTGAGAGTGAGGAGTTTGATCAAATCCTAGACTCGGTGCTGGTTGGCCCTGTCCCAGCAGGGAGACACATGTTCGTATTTCAGGTAAGAAAGGAGGCCTTATAGCCCTTGACACCTAGAAACTCCCTCTTCTACCCAAAAGCGCACAGTGTGGTTTAGTCGTCAAAAGTTCAGGTTCAAGGCCTTGCTTTCAAGTCTGACCTCTCAAAGATACTTCAGACACCTCCCTTTCCTCCACCTCTGTGTCATGGCTCTTACCATGAGCCGCTGGTTCATAGTTGGTCCTCATCATTCACAGGAGTTACATTCTGTAAAGTTGTTGTGAACAGTGAATTAGTGAATACTGACCCATGGCCCCCCAGGAAATGCAGGATTAGGTTTTGCGTGTCACAGTTTTGTCAACCAGTCAATACATAACCTTATCTTAGGTGTGTTTAAAATACCTCATTTAGTATTATTGTTGATTCATTAACATTGAACTCAGAGTGGTCAGTGCTAAAGCCTAGAATGTGTTTCCACTAGGCTGATGCCCCCAACCCATCCCTCATCCCTGAGAGTGATGCCATCGGTGTGACAGTGGTCCTCATCACCTGCACCTACCATGGACAGGAGTTCATCCGAGTGGGCTACTACGTCAACAATGAGTACCCTGACCCAGAGCTGCGGGAGAACCCACCCCCAAAGCCAGACTTCTCTCAGGTGGGGTCTCTCTACACTTCCTGCTCTAGACCAGCTGGCTCCTTTGCATTTGAAGGAAGTCAAGTCATTGGGTTCAGGAGCCAAGGTCACTTAAAGTTTGCAAGTAGTGCTCAGATCTTGCAGTGCTGTGCTAGAATGGGAGAGAGAAAGGTCTTTGTTTCTCAGAAGCACTCCTTGCAGAATTAAAATTAGATAGGTCCTGGCCCTAAATCATGGTGCACAGGCATTCCCTGGAGTTCCACACATTGCTGGTGACAGGAGAGGTAGGGTCTGCTCTTCTTGGGCTTGGGGTGGAGGTCTGGGGGTGCCCTAGCTTTGTAACAGTAATGAGAGGGCATGCTGACAAATTGATGTTCCTCTTCCTGCCCCAGCTCCAACGGAATATCTTGGCCTCGAATCCCCGGGTGACCCGTTTCCACATCAACTGGGACAGCAACACAGACAGGCTGGAGGCCATAGAGAACCAGGACCCCGCCCTAAGCTGCAGCCCCCCCATCAACTGCACCCCTGTCAAGGGCTTGGGGCTCCCTGGCTGTGTCCCTGGCCTTCTCCCCGAGAACTCCATGGACTGCATCTAACTGGGGGACTCTAGACCCTACTTGGGCCCAGCCAGGACTACAGCCCATCTCCCGACACATCTGGAGGTGGCAATTGGGCCTCCCAAAGAGTCCTGTGGGGACCACCTGGAAGACTTTGAGGCCATCAACTATATTCAGGCCTGTCGAACTTATCCCTGAGGAAAAGAATGGGTCTCAGGTCTCTCCCAGCCTCAGCCCAGAATGATTATCTCATCTTTACTTACCAGCCCTATAAAAAGCAGGTACTTCAGTTCTCGATCCTAACTTGTGTTTTCTTCCACACACAGGCCATTGTGTCAAGATGCTTCCATATAAGTACCATTGACCCAGAGCTTTTCCCACAGATATCCCTGGCTTGCCTTGAGGCTTTCTTGGTCAGTGGTTGGCAAGCGCCAGCCCTGTTGGGCCAAAGGCTCTGTCATTCCTTCCCTTTCCCAAACATCTGAGTAGATCCACCCAGCTTTCTGGAGTCACTAGGAGCTTGGGTTAGAAGATGGACTCGGACACAACTTCTGTCCTTTTCCCGGGACGATTTTTAGGTCTTTTCAACCCACCAGCCCCTGGAAAACCATTCCCAAAAGTGAGCAGCAGGATGCTGAGGAATATTGGTTGACTCTTCCTCTCAGTCACAACCACCTTCTCGTTATCTCTAACTGGATCTGGATTTCCCTGAAGGCTGTTCCTGCAGGGAGATGTCCTGTTGGAGCCACCTGCCGTGCTGTCTCAGTGTGGGCATCAGGACCCCTCTGTCTCTGTCCGCGGAGATCTGCCTTCCACTAAGACCTATGTTCTCAGGGGCTACAGCGTGATTGCAGCCACAGGAAGCAGCAGGGGCCCTGAAAACCTCCCTCCCCTTGCCATGCTCTGTGTCATGTTCCCTATCTCCTTGCTGCCAAGTTTATGCTGTTGTGATTACAGCTTGTATATTAAAGGGTTTTTATATTAAATATGGTTAGTCTAAAAATGCATCTCATCTAGACTGATTATTTCTGCTTTTATCTTGAGTGAGCTGGGGCAGCTTTGTCCATCTTTCATTCGAACATGGGGTGGGGGTCCTCTTGCCCCGCCAGTCAGTTCAATGCCTTTTGTTTCCTTGCTCAGCTTCTTGCCCTAGTCTTAACTATAATTGGTTTTATAGTTATGATACAGACAGATTCGGGAAGTTTTTGTTTGTTGAAACAAGCAATGCAGCTGTTGTAGAGCATACCCAGCAATTTTTTTTTTTCAGACATTGAGTTTGACCCACAGGAAAAAATGAACGCTGTAGTACAAGGACACAGCAACACTTTTATTAAATTTTACGTAACTTTTTTTGTAACCCCACAGCCAGAAGTAGAGTGGTTCCCCCATAATTCACATAAGATTCTCTATGGTCAACCTAGGAGCATGGGTGCAGAGAGCCCCTGGGTAGGGTGCAGGATGTACAAATCTATAGGCAGAGCAGTGAGTCAGCTGGCTTGTAGACCTAAGATCCCTTAACCCCTCCAAGTCAAGGAGAGCTGGCTCAACCAGTCCCCTGCCCCTCTGACCACCTCCTGTTTGGGCTTTCCTCTGCTTCAGTGGCTCTCAACTGGGGACAATTTTGCCCTGCAGGGCACATTTAGCAATGTCGAGGTGGTTTTGGTTATCACACCTGGTGGAGGAGGAGGAGATTCTACTGGGAAGGCTGCTAAACTACGGGCATGTAGTACTGCACAAGACAATCCTCCCAGCAGAGAATGATCAGCCCCAAATGTCGATAGTGTGGCCGTGGGAAACCCCGACTGCTCTTAGGCTGTGTGTGTATAAAAAGGGCACCCTGAAGGCAGGGGCATCTTGCTGTCTCTGCCCCTGAAGGGCAGATTCCCTCTTCATTACCCAGATGGAATCCTCAGCCTGACTGTGCCCGCGATTCCTCATCTGAAAAATGGGAGTGATAATAGTACCTGCGTGACAGGGCTGTGGTAGGAAGTAATGTATTCAACGAGTGGGACGAGCCCAGCAACAGGATGGACTCTGAGCGCCCCCTCCCAAGTGCCCCTTGCTCCCAAGGACCGCATCGTCCAGGAGCCCGAGCCCGAGCCCCAGCCCCAGCCCCAGCCCCAGCCCCGAGCCTGCCGTTCCTATCCTGCTCCAGGCCTTATGAATGACGACTGCCCGCAGCCCGACGACCTCTGACCCGCGGCGCCACCGTGCCCCTCCCCCACTGGCAGGTGGACAGCGGCTGCGCCGGGGGACAGGGGACCGCGGAGCCAACCTTGGCTGGCTCGGGGCTGCTGCCGCACTGAGCGCGGGCGGGGTACTGCGGCGTGCACGGGGCCGGACGGACGTCCGCCTGGACCGCCTCCTGATCCTCAGAGCGTGGCGCGGCCACCCGCCAGCCTCGGCCGCCCCGCCCGGCGGGCCCGGCAGCAAGCAGCGCCTCCGCCCCGCCCTCTCACCCCGGGATTGACACTGGACGTTCTGCGGGGGACTGGCCGGACTGCGCACCTCAGCCAATTGGTGGCCTAGCTGGGCGAGCCTGGGGCTCTGTCGGGATTCTCAGCCAATCAGGAGCCTCGAGAGCGTGCGAGTGGCCGGGCATCCGCGGCGCGCGTCACAGAGCTGCAACCTATACCGGAGCTGGAGGGTCGTGGAGAGCCAATAGAGGGCAGCATGATGCCGTCAATCAGAGAAGTCTGGACCAATGAGCGCGGGCTGCGGGAGCGTCACAGACAGACAGCAGCAGCGGACTTGGGCTGAGGTTCCCGGGCGGGCGGGCGCGGAGAGACGCGGGAAGCAGGGGCTTGGCGGGGGTCGCGGCGCCGCAGCCAGCGCAGCAACCCAAGGGGCTGCTGCCGCCGCCGCCCAGCGCGCTCCGGGGCCGCCGGCCGCCGCCAGCACCCGCCGCACCGCAGCTCCGGGACCGGCCCCGGCCGCCGCCGCCGCGATGGGCAACGCCGCCGCCGCCAAGAAGGGCAGCGAGCAGGAGAGCGGTGAGTGCTCAGACCGTGACCCCAATCCCGGACCCGCGCTGTCAGCCCCCTCCCTGTCCATCATCGCCTGGCCACTCCCTCATGTGCCCCCCCATTTCTCTCTGCTTA
>PVJD01015389.1:0-25128 GCA_004026545.1 Mormoops blainvillei | reverse complement strand
CTTCAAGTAGATGTCAATATTGACAGTCTGTGGCCCATATTTTGAGTATTAAGGCTCCACAGACTCTTCTATGCGGACCCAGAAACTGAAATATGACCTCAAATATAATAGGTGCTTTATACTGGGTCTTCACTGATCTTAGGAAAGACTACACCAGTCAGTCTGGCACAAGTCTTCTGTTTTAAAGGGATGGTTACAATCAGAACAAATTGATTAGGACACTCTCGTTGAAACTAAT
Source organism: Mormoops blainvillei (assembly GCA_004026545.1). Lineage (NCBI taxonomy): Eukaryota > Metazoa > Chordata > Mammalia > Chiroptera > Mormoopidae > Mormoops > Mormoops blainvillei. Next base: position 24,890 of record PVJD01015389.1, on the reverse strand, counting down.
GACATAAAATATTGGATGGTTTCCCATTCTCTCAATAGGATCAATAGAACAGGTGATCAAGAAACATCTGTTGACTGCTGGCTGGATGCAGGAAAACCAAGCCAAGGGCACTAGGGGAGGAAGTGAGGAAGATGATGGCACTTTCCTGTTATTTCTGCCCTGTTATCTAAGATAATGGGTTAGCCAAGAAATTCATTTAGTTTTTTCCATACCATGGCTCTAGTAGTGCTCAGTGGTCTTTAACTTCATTGGAAACAATTTTGTTAGATTGTGTTGGGACAGCTGTCATATCAGTATGCATTAAAAAAAATTATCAACATTGGCAAATTTTTCTGTAGTCATTTTAATATTAAAGATGGAAGAGGATATGCAACATTTCTGGCACATTATTATTTCAGGAAAGTAAAAACACAACTGAAAGGAAAAAAAAATTGTGCAATGTATGGAAAAGATGCTGTGACTGGTTGAATGTGTCAAAAGCTGTTTGCAAAGTTTCTTTGTACTACTGACCAGAATTATTTTTGCCAAATAATTCTTTGCTGTGGGGTTGTCTTATGTATTGGAAGATATTTAGCACCATCCTTGGCCTCTACTCGCCAGAAGCCAATAGCGGAAGACAGTTGATATACTCAAAATATCCAAATCAATAAAGTCATTGGTAAGAATGAAAAATGTGTCTTTTATTTTGCAGAAAAAATTAAAAGGACTTTTTGGCCAACCCAATATTTTGCAAATGGTATGATATGGTATATATAGAACCCTAAAGATTCCACCAAGAAACTACTAGAACTGATAAATGAATTCAGTAAACTATCAGGATACAAAACGAGGATCCAGAAATCAGTTACATTTCATGAACTATCAGAAAGGGAAACTAAGAAAACAATCCCATTTACAATTACAACAAAAAAATACCTAGAAAAATTTAACCAAGGGTGTAAAAGACCAATACCCAGAAAATTATAAGATATTGAAGTAAGAAATTGAAGAAGATACAAATAAGTGGAAGCATACACTGTATTCATGGGAAGAAAAAATAACATTAAAATTTCCATACGACCCAAAGTGATCTATAGATTCAACGCAATTCCTATCAAGATTTCAAAGAACTAGAAAAATATGCCAAAAATTTATATGGAATCACAACAGACCACAATAGCCACAACAACCTTGAGAAAGAAAAACAAATCTGGAGGAATCACACTATCTGATATTAAACTATACTATAAGGCCACAGTAATCAAAACAGCATGATACTGGCATAAAAATAGACATATAGATCAATGACACAGAATAGGGAGCCCAGAAATAAACCCATACCTTTATGGTCAATTAATATTTGACAAAGGAGAAAAGAAAACAATGGGGGTAAAGATAGTCTATTGACTAAACGGTGTTGGGTAAACTGGACAGATATGTGCAAAAAATGAAATTAGACTACCTTCTTATACCATACTCAAGAATAAACTCAAAATGGATTGAAGAATTAAATGCTACACTCAAAACCATAAAAATCCTAGATGAAAACATGGGCAGTAAAATCTTGGACATTTCTTGTAGCAGTATTTTTTCTACATCTCCTCAGGCAAGAGAAACAAATGAAAAAAATTAACAAATGGGGCTACATCAAACTAAAAAGCTTCTGCACAGCAAAATAAACCATCAATAAAATGAAAAGACAACCCACTGAATGGGAAAGCATACGTGCCAATGATACATCTCATAAGGGGTTAATACCCAAAATGTATAGAGAATTATACAATTCAAGACCAAACAACAACAGCAATTCAATTAAAAATGGGCAAAGTACCTGAATAGACACTTCTCCAAGAGAACATACAGACAGATGGCCAATAAATGTATGAAAAGATGCTCAATGTCACCAATCATCAGCAAAGTACAAATTAAAACCACAATGAGATATTACCTCATACCTGTCGGAATGGTTACCATCCGTAAATCAACAAAAAAACAAGTGCTGGCAAGGATGTGGAGAAAAGCAGACCCTCCTGCACTGTTGGTGGGAATGCAGACTGGTGCAGCTACTGTGGAAAACAGGATGAAGTTTCCTCGAAAAATAAAAAATGGATCTGCCTTATGACCCAGTGATTCCACTTCTGGGAATACATGTGAGGAAACATGAAACTCTAATTTGAAAAAATATACCCATCACTATGATCACTGCAGCATTATTTACAATAGCCAAGATTTAAAAGCAGCCTAAGTACCATCAGTAGATGAGTGGTTAAAAACGCTATGATACATTTACACAACGGAGTACTATTTGGGCATTAAAAAAAAGAAAGAAATCTTACTTTTTGCAACAGCTTGGAAGGTCCTGGAGAGTATTATGCTAAGTGAAATAAGCCAGTCAGAGAAAGACTAGTACCATATGATTTCACTTATATGTGAAATCTAATGAACAAAATAAACAAACAAAATAGAAAGAGACTCACAGATACAGAGAACAGACTGAGAGCTGTCAGACAGGAGAGTGTTTGGGGGCTGGGTGACAAAGGTGAAGGGATTAGAGGAAAAAGAAATCTCATAGACTGAGACAACAGTATGGTGAATACCAGCGGGAAAGTGGGGTAGGAAGAGGTAGAAGAGGGTAAGGGGGAATAAAGGTGAAGGAAAGAGGCTTGACTTTGGTTGGTGAACTCAAAATACAATATGCAGGTGACATATAGAACTGCACACTTGAAAACTACGTAATTTTATGAACCATGTCACCCCAATAAGTATTTTTAAAAGTTATTTTGCATTTTGATAAATTGGTGTCAATTTTCAATAGGCAGTGCTTTTAAGGCTTACTTGGATAGGAAAACAGAATCACAGAATTTATTCTTTCAGGGAAAGTTCTCTTTTCATGTTTCTTTGCTTTTGTATTTTTCACTTTTGCTTCTTTCACTCTCCTCATTTGAATATCAAACACCTCTTCTTTGGAATTTGGTCAGCACTGTCAGCATTTGGATAAACTACTTGGTAATTCAGCTTTATGGAGAAGAAACTCCACTCATAAAATGCAACTACTAATCACAGGTTATAAAACACAGGAAAATATCCAACAACCTAAATACAGTATGAGTGGAGCATTTCACCTCCCACCTGCCATCCAAATGCCAACATTCTTGAATCACAATGACACAGGGGAGATTCAAAGTCACTTATGTCTCCTTCTCAGAGAAATGTACTGTTTGGGATTAACAAGCAAGTGAAATCTAGAAAGTCAAGGGTTAAAGCCCCAAACGGATTTTCTGTTCACTGTTTATGACCCTTAGGTCTCTTAGTATTACAGCAGACACCTAAATGTTGCTCAAAAATATTCTACCAGAGTTCTAATTGAGAAAAAGGGATGTGTCTGGAATGCTTACAGATAACAATTAATGGAAGAACTCACAGATAAGCCGGAAGAAAAATAATTAACTTGGATTTCTGCCAGTTGCCTCTTGGGAATGTTAACTAATATGTGTGTTTGAAGTACTCCATTTCATAAGACCTCATAGGTTGTAAAAGAGCATCCCCAGGAGACAGTCCTGAGTATGTAGATAAAATATCCACTGGTGTTCAGAAAGGACATCTAATTGCAAGAGTTGCCACTGAAATTAGTAAAGTTGCAGCATAAGCTTTTCAAGTGGACAAAACCCCCTTTTTTTGGTCTATAATAGAGCAAGTAAGAATGCTTCAAACATTCAGATAAAGAAGCAGTGAGTAAAGACAAAGGAAGGAGGGCAGCTCCAAATGGGAGTAGCTGTTGGACAGATTCCCCCTTTGGTGGCACACACATCACTGCCCAAACCCAAACTCCAAATCATGGGACAGCTACACTTGTTTTTCCAAGGTAAACTTATCAGCCAAATTTCATGGGCAAACCTATCAAAAATAATAAGCCTCTGCCATTCTCTGCATTCCCCCCTCATTCAATTTTATTTTCAACATAGAAAATATCATCACCCAACACATTAGGTATTTGTTTCATATTGTGCATTTATTTACTCCTAGGCTTAGCTATCTTCCTCCTCAAAAAATGGCAGCTCAAAGACAGCAAGGTTACTTCCTTCCCTGCTTTCTCCAAGTGCCTAGAGGAATGCCTGGGATCTAGACACTTATATTCTCATTTGGTTGTTTCTCAATGGTTTTCTGTCTAACTCAGTCATTCTGTGGTCTAGAGAACTAGTCCTGGCTTCTTTGAGGAGCTGCCCCACAATAAGCTGGGGAACCCACCACTAAAGTCATTCTTGCTATGGAATGAGCCTTGCCCACCTCCTGTTTGACACACTGACTTGTACCTACTGCTGAGTTTCATCCTTAGTTACTTGCTTGGTGCTCCAGTCTCCTTAGAACTAAGCTTACAGGAAAGCTCTGTATTCCCTACATATGGTTTAAGAATGGCCTCCTTATGTTTGTACTTTTGCTGTCTGCTACTAATATGCTGCTTTCAGATCATCCCCTCTGTACTCTCACAATTCTCCCTGTTTAACCTACTATTCACCCACAGCTACTGTGTCTGGCTACTGGATAGGACCTCAGGCCACCTTCTGCAAAGAGGTCCTTCCCTCCATTGCTTCCTTGACCCTAGGGGACAAGTCTAGTTCCAGTTCTGTATGGTCCCTACCAGGCTACCCTACCCCATAAATACCTTTGCAAACACATAGAATTCGCAGCTGGCTCAGGAAACAAATTGTTTCAGAAGGAACTCTTTGACTTATTATAATTTTCTCCTTGGTTGAGGGCATTCATCTGGATTTTAATGTATATATAGACATGTAGACTGTCAGTATGAATTTGTTCTAAAAAACATTTTTAGAAAACCTACTATGTTTCCTGTACCGTTAGAGTGGCTAGGAATCATGAAGTGTATAATAATAGTTGAATAAAACAAAACCATGGGATGAAAAAAAACAACTCAAGGAATGCCTATACATTTAGGTATTTTTACAAAACATGGAGCAAATGGGACTGTTTACTAAAAAGGTAACAATAAATGGGAGAAAAAAAATGAATTTCAAGGTAATGTTATAGAATGTAAAAAGAGAAGTAAATGAATAAAGGAGACTTAAGTGGTGAGGACTCTAAATTGTAAATATCACATATAAAGGTAAACGGGGACAAGTTATCACCAAGGAGGCATCTATTGAGGGTTGTAAAGATTAAAAAGACACCTATTGTAGAAGTTTGCCTGGAATGTCAAAGAATATACAGAGGAACCAATGATTCTTATGAAGTCCTTTAGTAAAATAATTCAGCTGAAGAATTCTGGCAAGAAAGAGCATGGAAAAATAAAGGTTAGTTTATTTTCCTACCTCCAGCAATTTTCAATCTTGACTCTTCTTTCTCATTGAACTGATTATATCAGAAAGATGCTGAACTGAGCAGTCAGGAAGGGATATTAGGGCCACCTCTGGGATTCTTAGGTACTTCAAAGTCCAGGCAATTAAGAATGACTTTATCAAATATTAATAAACAACTCACCATTAACCCTGAGATAAATAAAACAAACTTGAATTAGCAGTCCATTGTGTTAGTAAATGCATAAAATTTGTTTTATACCACAAAGCTTTTCACACTCATTACTACTGCATTTGCTATATGTTATACACTGCTTTAGCAAACCTGATTTATAAAATTCATTCACTTTTTGAGAGAGATTTTAAACACTGATTATCTTTAAATAATCTTCTAAATAACAAGATGCCTTTAAAACACTGCCCATTATTAATACCACTAATAAAACTGGCGCTCAGGGAAACCAGCTCACAACATGGAAAGATGTTTATGATGTAACACTGAATTTTTTTTAAAAAGGCCATCAAAAAAGGGCATTCTAATTACATCTTTATAAACAGGAAACTCATAGATAATCCCAGGAGAATATTTAACAAAATTATAAATAGTGGTTGTGTAATGGGAAGAAAGGAGCAATTTCTTTTTAAAATCTCATACTTTTCATAGGAAATGTAAATGTACAGGTACAAAAAATAATCAATTTTTTAAATATAAAGGAAACTTTCAAAAAGCATAAAGTGAAGAGATCTAAATGTATAATGAAATCACCCTTAACTGAAAAAGGAAAAGCTTAGTTAAAAATTTCTCAAGGTTTCTTCACTTAATCCATAGGTATAAAGACAGTATGTTTAAAAAGCTATTACTGATATATTCTGAGGGTTCTTGTATTCAAAGTAACATATAAATGCAAATTATAAAAAGGTTTTTTACTTCACTTTCAGACTAGGGGTTCTTGCCTGTCCTTTCTTTAGATAAAATTAAGTGTCTCTATCATATAACCTCTAAAGAGTGGTCACAATTATCTAAAACATTATTTGGGCAATTCTCATTATCTGGAGTTATGTTTTATAAAGTTGCCACAAAGAATGAATTAGTGAATATAGAACCATTGTGCCTATGGGAAATAGAGGGTTAGGTTCCTAGAAGCCTCTGGTTACAACATTTTTGTCAACTGATCAATACATAACTTTGATGTGTGTTTCTATTTAAGGTCATTTTATTTACTATACATTGTTGGTTCATTAACATTGAACTTACGGCCAGTAGCACTGTAAATCATGCCTGAAAGAAACTTTGGTATTTTCTCTGTAAGGCACATTACTCTAGACAGTACTTTAACACTATGCATGGGGCCATTTTTAACAGCAAAGACACACACCAGAAAGGACACAGATGTGGCTCTAAATAGATGGCAGCAGTGACACTTGTTTGCAGTATGAGAGCTGAAACAAGAAGGAAGAGGCTGCCTCCTCTGGGTTCTGCTGGGAACAGCATGTCGAGTCCTACAATTTTCACTGCCCTAAGCACTTACTTCCACAAGTGACCGAGAAAGCAATGTGAGTGTTGATTTCAGGGTTACAAATAAATTTTAGCACACAAGCACATCTGCAAATATGGAATCAGCAAATAATGAGGATCAACTGTATTCAAAATACTGGTTGAAGAACCGCACTTTAGGTTACAATGAAATTCCTTCAATACTTCAAAAAAACATTCCTTGGAAATGATCTATGGACCTTATAAATAACAAGAGGAACATGCCACTTCAAACCACAACATTCATGTTACTTTAAATCAGTATGTAGAGTTATTAGTACAAAAAGGCTCACATTATTTTAAGTTGAAAACTCTCTAAATACCAAATAACAGTGGACTAGTTAAACAAATCAAATATCCATACAAGTGAATATTCTTCAGCCACACTAAAGATGTAGAGAACCACACAAGGAAAGGCAAAAAGGTTCATCAAATGTGAAAAGAGCAGATTATATATTAATGTCAATTATATTGATACTAGTTTTGCCAAAATACTATACATATACTCTGCATTCATTTTAAAAGTGGATGCATATATAATTTTATTTATTTTTTATACTTGTCTATGTTTTATGCTTTCCTAATTTTAATAATTAGGAAAAAATGGATTTTCTTTAATAAAATACCCTAAAACAAAATAAAAAACTGTTTAGCAAACCACTATGAATCAAGCCAATTTCTTAGATATGCCCACAGAGACATGCTGTTCATTTAGAGGAGACAGTCATTCCTAACTCCCAGTTCTCTGGCAGTGGCTGGGGGGCAGCACAGAGGGCGGGAAGAGGATCCACAGTGTCTGCAATGTTCTCAGTCCACTGTGGCTCATCTCTCCAGCCTACAGCTCCCCACTACAGAGGAGAATCACAGACCTTTACAGTTCAAAGTTGTTCAGCCACTGTCTTTCTCATTGTAGTTACATTAAGAGGAAAAAACAAACACTAACTCTTCTAATAATTATGATTAGATTATAATTTGATTAGTGGTTCACTTCTCTTTAATAGTTTAAAAAGGCTTCTTCACACAGAATTCACAATCATTAAGCTTGTTGGGACTAATAATGAAATTTACTAAAATATCCAAAAATCTGTTAAATTCTTTAAATCACTCACCATGAAACAAAATAAGCATGTTAAAATTTGAATTTTGAGAAACAGAGCACATGGTAAAAACCTTATTTTTTATTTATTTGTGACAATATGTCATCAAGAAGCATGAGAACAGGTTTAGAGTGTTGTATTAGGTATGCTTTGAAAATGTGGTAGCCATCGGACACACTGATCATGTATAAGATGCCGAACCAAAGGCTTTTGCCAGAACCCAGTTCTGACTGGGGAGTACTGTCAGGCAGAAGGGAACTAGTCTAAGTTGGGTGAAGAGAGGCAGACATTCTTGGAAATTTGGATCAGCTGGATGTCAGGACAAGATATGCAAAAATCAACACTTACGAATTGATGACAGTAGGAAAACCACTGCAGAGAAAGGAAGAGAAATGAGCCAGGCAGACGGGTTCCTATCCTCGAGCTCATGCACAGTGTTGCCCAGGCAAGTGCACATGATAGCCAACGACAGCTTACATATTCATGAGCTCAAGGTCATTTTTATTCTTCCAGACTAGGCTATAAGGCAGACTATTACCATAAAGAATAGTTGCCTGAACTTTTAATCTTTTCAGCTCTATATGAAAGTAAAATTTATTTTCAAACAGGCCTGTAAGAATAGGGATTCAGGGCAGTCATTTCAAAAATAATGCTCATGTTGTGTAAAGCATTGGGCATTATATTAGAAAATAAATCCCTTGAGAATTCTGTTACCCGCCCCCAAATAAACATTCCCTTGCAGATAAGGTATTTTAGCAAATACATGTGATGTGTAATAAAATGAGTTTTGTTTCACATCTCTGATATAAGCATGTATTTAAAAGAAAAAGAGGACATTGTGTTTTGTATTTAAATACACTCTAAGTGTATGATAATTAACAATATGTAAGGCATTAACCACATGTTAAGCCCAAAACATTTATTACAATTTAAGGCAGCTGCATAAACCTGATACTGAAAAGAAGACATGCAGTTTTCCTTCCTCAGCCTCGAATTCTAAGGACTTTTTGAAGCACGTATCACAGACCTGGCCTCTTCTCAAATTTATACCAAATGATATTTTGTACTTCTTTTAAATATGAATTTCACTCTCCCTTCATTAAATTGTGTTTTGTTCCTTGTCTGAACAGAAAATGACTGCAAGCTACGGAATGTTTACACATTTCATCAATTTCAAAACAACACATGCAGTAACACATGTCAGTGAACCTGCTTCAGACACCATCCATTTCTATAGAGGAGCATTTATCCCCTACTGTGATGATAATTCTAAACCTAAATGTGAGAGATGAAAACAGAATTGGACACTCAAAAAATACTACACTAACTAAAGTTTTCATGTGCTTTAGAAACATTTGCCAAGTACTTCCACATATATTATCTCAGCTGATCCTTAAAACAATGCTTTGGGGTGTTATTTTCATACCTACTTGAGAGACGAGAAGCTGACAGAAGTTTAAAAATTATATCCTAGCTAATAAATATATGAAAAGGTGTTCAACCTCATTAGTCATCAGGGAAAGGCATTACGCCACAATGAGACACAACACAAACCTACCAGAATGACTAGAGCTGAAAAGACTATCAAATGCTGGTGAAGAGGTAAAGAAACAGTAACTCCTGCACATGGCTGAGCATAATTTGGTATATCTGGAGAACTGTTTGGCAGTCTCGTTTCAAACTGAGTATATGCATACCCTATGATCTAGAAATTTTAATTCCAAGTATATTTCCCACAGAACTGTGCACCGAAGGACATGAGAATGTTCACAGTGACATTCATAACAGTCAAAACAGAGTAACACAAATGTCTATCAACAGAATAGGATAAAAAAGTTTGGGTAGAGACATACAACAGAATACTATATGGAAATAAGAATGAATGAATCACTGAGACATAAAATGTGGATGAATCTTACAAATAAAAGTTAAGTGAAAGATGAAAAACACAAAAGAATATAAATATATATGTGATTCTATTTATATTAAGCTCAAAGCCAGGCAAGATTAATCTATAACATTAGAAGTTAGGGTAGTGGTTACTTTGGAAACAAGGCTGGGTAGGAGAAGTATGGGAGTTGAGGAGCATTAAGGGGCTTCTGGAATGGAGGTTGTCTTAGACTGTTCGGGCTTCTATATAACACTATCACAGACTAGGTGGCTTAAACAACACACAATTATGTCTCACAATTCTAGAGGCTGGAAAATTCAAGATCAAGGCACCAAAAGATTCAGTGTCTGGTGAGAGCACCCTTCCTGGTACACAGACGACCTACTTCTAACTGTGTCCTCACATTATGAAAATGGCAAGTGAGCTCTCTGGGGTCTCTTTTATAAAGACACTAATCCCATTCATGGGAACTTTACCCTCATGATCTGTTTACCTCCAAATGCCCCACTTCCTAATACCATCATATTGGGGAATGGGATTTCAGCATACGAATTTTGGGGAAACACAAACATTCGGTCCATACTTTGGTCATATTCTATATCTTGATTTGACTGGAGGATGCATAGATGTGTCCATTTTGTGATAATTCATCAAGCCACATACTGAAATGATCTGTACACTGTTAGATATGTAGGTTATACAGTGGTACCTCAGTACTCATCATTAATTCGTTGCAGAACTTGTGACAAGTGTGGAAAAATTTTCAAGCAACAAATGATGAAGCATTTTCTCTTGCGGGATAGTGGCATGACTTACACAAGTTTTAGCAAGGGCTACAAATGCAGAGCAAGTGCCAAGTGTTAAAATCTTTTTTTCTTGTCAAAATGAGACAAGCACAGGGGTTGACAAGTTCTAAAGTCAAGAGTACCAAAGTATGACTATACATTAATAAAAGTTCATTAAAATTTTTAAATGATACTGTCATGTGAAATTATCACCCTTCTGGATGGGAAATATGTGTGTTCATCTCAATTCATGTAATAAAACAATCCTCTGAGGTAGTTAAGTACTGTGATTATCTCCATCTTATAAATGAGGAACTCGAGGTACGTAGAAGTTAAGTCATATGCCCGAAGACCTCCAACCAGTAAGTGGTAAAGACAGATTAGAGTCCCGACAATCTGGCGCCAGAGCCCACAAAGAATCCCTGCCTTCTTAAACTAGCACTTGGTGCTTCTGTAGCACATTGCTTCCTGGGTATTCAAAGGGCTTTGAAAATGTGATTCCAAGTTGGATCTAAACCAGGAAGCACAGTCAAACCAAGTAAGGTGGCTTCACTAATGCCAATCATATACCACTGCTCTGAAAAATCAGGCCTATAGAGGACAACAGATTTGCTTAACTTTGGCTGATAGAGTTGGGGTTACTATTGAGATTCATGTCAACTGTCTTTTCATTTTATTCATTTATGCAAAATGTTTTACATACTCCAGATGTTGTTGCAACTCATTTTCTACAGCTTTGGAATTCTAAGTTTAAAATTAGAAATAAAAGCCAAAGCATAATTTAGGAAAACAAAAATTTAAAGATAACATTCCTTGTTTTTCCTTTAAATGTGCTCAAATTCTTTACAGGTCACAAAACTCTCCTTATACTTCCTATTTTATATTACTTTTACTATATGATTTTAAGAATACTAGTGTTTAGAATTCTGTATGTTAAAAATGATGAAGGTAAGATAAGATTTATTCTACCATGAACAGATCAAACGCTTTCCCTCATCTCAAGCCCAGCTGGAAAATAAGAGAATTATAAAATATATAATACACTTCGCGTGAATCTAATTTAGTAAGTGAACTATCTTGAAAAGACTTTTGTTATAAGCAGTTTGGCTGGGAAATTCCATTTCATATGTATTACAAACAAATAAGCAACCCTAGTTATCAAGGCACACGTGTTAGGTCCCAGTGAAAATCAGCATTTGGGCTAACAGTCAAGCAAAGTAAGTATAAGTTCCAGCTCTACAGCTGACATTATGAGTGGAAATATATGTCAATTTATAATATTTTTCTTGACTGATGATGTTTATTACTTGATCAATAGAATTAGCTCATACCTACGGTAAACAAATAGCTGTTAGTATCAGTTGATTTAAGTTTAACAACAACAAGCTGTTGTAATTTTGAGTTTCAGTGCATTCAACCAGACTAATCCTTGTATCTAACAAGAAAATCAATATCTTTGAAATAATTAGGTTTGGGCTCTTGGGAGTCTACTTCTGGGCAGGGAGAGGGCTCTACTTTAAATAATTACTGCCAGAACCACAACCAGTTTCCTTGCAAAAGCAAATCAATTCATCTATACTATTTTTTAGCCTCTGTTCTCTGAAATCTGTGAAACAATGCCGGAATTGAAAATGCTCCTTACATTGCTATACTTTTTAACTGGCTTTGAAATTTCAAGATTTGGAAAATGTACTGTGAGATGAGTCTGCATTCATTTTCCTGATATAGCATGAGAAAAACAACTCCCACATACCTTTTTCCACCTAAGATGACAGCCAATCTCAACAAAGTTTAAATACTGCAAGCATTTGAAAATATTCCGTAAGATGAAGTCAACATTTTTGATGAGATAGTTTTTAAAAAATGGCTCTACAAGTAATTTTTCATTCCCCTCCTATATTTTTTACAAAATTAAAATTCAGGATCCACCACTAAGAAGAGATATTTTTAAAAATGCAATGTTTGTCATGGTAGATTTAATCCCTTGATGGTTCTTGATTATTCTTAACACCAAATTTCAGAAGACATTAAAAAAAGTCAGTATTTTATTACAGTTGCCTGTCCTCTGGGTACTTTGTGGTTCAAGTAGTTTAAAGAGCTGTGTGTTATGTCCACGTTATTTACAGATTTCAACTGGTTTGTAAATCATTGGGAGGAAAGTGATTCTTACTCCTGAGAAAGGAGTAAGAAGAAGAGATAAGTGAATTAATAAATAATCAGGGGTTAGAAAACCCCTGATAATGTTCCTACTTTATGAAAACAAGGTGCTTATGTAAACAAAAATCAACCGAAACACCTTCCTCGTGGCTGGGTGACTTTGGATTCCGTGACTTGGCTATTCCTAAAGAGCACCGGGGAGCTGAAGGCGAGCAGCTGATAATACCTCACCATTTATTTTGTGATTCAGAAGGAAGGGTCTTAGCAAAAAAAGGTTACCACTACCTAAGTCATAATGGAGAGACAAGCATACTACACTACTAATAAAAGGACAAAATTTTATACATGTATACCCAAAAAGACTATTGTCACTATACTTATTCATTGCAAGTTTATATTAAGTTCAGATCACATTTCTTTAAAAACAAATTGGGTATTTTTTTCATTCATGATATTCTTAGTGATTGGTTCAGATTCCCTGTGTCTTCATATACATCAAGAACCAACGGACTATATTAGGTACTCTAACAGTATCAAAATAATGACTCTCAAAGTTTAAAATGAAATAGTTGTGGCATATACACTACCCCACAAAACTATTAGGAGCATTAGATGATACATTAAAAAATTTAGTCTTTTCCACCTAATAAATATCCACCAAAACTTTGTCATCATAGACAAGTGAATACCTCCAAAGGAAACAAGACATATTGGTATTTAGATTGATTAAATGTTTACTAAATATCTACTGTGCACCCAGAAAGGGTATGATAGCTACATTCTAGTTAGGAGAGGATGCAAATAAAACAACATTATTTGCTACTTAGAGCATATATTACAAACTGTAGTATATGTAACTGTCAGAGATGAAAATCAAAAAGCATATAGAAGAGGTGAGGTTATTATTCTCCAGAGAGATATGACAATATAATCCTATAATTTTCTCCTGTCTCCAATCATATGATACTACCCTTAGCATCTTTAAGGAATGAATCCAAGACTTTTTTTCTAAGTCATATAAGTACAGGACTGATTGCTTCAGGGTAAATTATCCAAATAATGTTTCATGCCAACCCACGTTTCATTGTTCAGTGCGCTATACCTTTTTACTTCTTGCCACCTCCCAGAACTTTTAAAGTACAGCCCAAGAAATAAGATCCTGAGAGCATTTATGACCCTTTCACCCAAAATGAGTTAAATCATCAGGTATTCCATTGGAATGTAAGGGAAAATCTGTACCTGGCACGGCATAGTGCATGTGTTGACTTACTAACGCCTAGTGGAGGAACAAGGTCACTCTTGATGGTGAGAAATCAGAACATTATACAATCTCCCAACAAAGAGGTGTTACCTTAGGATCAGCTGTGAGTAATTTGAAGGCTTGATATACTTGAGCTTCCTTTACTCCACCACCAAGATCCAAGAAGTTAGCTGGCTTCCCACCATTCAGGAAAATGATATCACAAGTAGCCATGGCGAGTCCAGCACCATTCACTATAAAATGCAAATGGCACACAAAACAGGATCAATTTGGCAACATCAAATGGTGAATAAACTTTTTTGCTACACTGTATTACAAAAAAGAGAACCCTGTCAAACCTGGGTCAATTTCTGCCCTGTCTGGAATTCTATTCAACTAGATAAGTTCACAGACATTTAGGATAAGGATTCAGGAAATGTGCCTACAAAGAATAACCAAAAAGGACCTGGGAATGGGGAGACAGATTTATTGAAAAGTTATATCAATCTGGGAAATGGAAAGAAGAGAAGAGTTTAAATAAGTTATCAACTTGGACTAGTTAGTAATTGAGAAGTGAGTTTTAGGTTCTGGAAAGTACAAAGTTCAAGAGAATCAGAAAAGATGGAAAAAAGCTATGAAAAGTAACTAGGGCCAATGAGTTACATTCTTTTAATATCCTTTAAGATACTTCAGTAAAAATGGAATTCTTTTAATTTCATGTTTGCTGAGAATATGTCCTTTGAACGTGGCATCCCTCTGGGGCAGAACCACGGGCATCCCCTCTTCAACAGGATTCCACCCGTTTTCACACTGAGCCAGCCACCTGTGTTTACATGTCATCAAGATGAAGTCAGAAAACAAATGAACAAACACAGCTCAAAACAGCATTCCTATCCCCCTGTTCCTTTGTCAACATAATGTTAAAAATGTTCACCAGCCATGTGATCATTAGAACTACAACCACCTTGTGCTAACACCTTAGGAGCTTTTCTTTAAAAGTCAAATAAAGAGTTTTAACATCGAAATTCTTATTTTCCATAATTAAGTTTTACTGATCAATTGTACTTCTTTTGTTTCTTATGCTTAATTATATAGAATTACTTTCCTCAGGTTAGAAAATGAAAGGAAAGGAAGTTGGGGAGGGGAGGGTGGGGCTGGGGGTGGGCAGAGGTAAGGGAAAGAAAAGAAAGTTTCCTGAACTTAGCAGAAACCCTCAAGGTGAAGTACCCTTCACTTTTTTTCTGACCCCTGAATTCCCCAGACAATCGAAGGGTGACTAATTTAATTATTTTGGGTCAACTAAAACAAAAATGGTTCATACAGGATCTTAAAGCAATTTAAAAAGTGTTGGCTAACTTGGTCAAATCACGCACTGTACAGAGGCTACAAGGAATCTATATTTAATTTGTTCTAAATACACCATTATATCTTTCTCCTTTCTAAATGCCTACAAATATTGAGAGCACATTAGCTTATCAAGATCAGAATGATGTGAGAGTTGTGGTATATTCCAGCTATTGCTCCAACACAAAGCAAGAGCTTTTGGTATCACCTGCAATTAGATGTCATTTTCTATTGTACTGAATGGTAGGCTACTGGATGAGGTCTGTTCTGTTCTGAATATAATAATACTATCAGTTTAATGAGCTACAGATCATTTTTATTCTAATTCCATTAAAATTAAGACCTCAGTTTCCAGGGCAATAAGTTGGCTCCAACATAACACAGAAGTGTATAAATCAGCACTATAAGCTGTGGCCAATAACAAAAGTTGTGTTGCCTCTATAGAACCATTCTTATTTCAACTGAATAAGACATTTTCACAAATTTAGATGAGTATGATAAAATCAACTGTTTTATTAATAAACTGGTAAAATGGATTAAATACTTTATCATTTGGTTATCAAAGAAGCTGAAACTTGAAAATAACGATTAAAGTATATGTTCTCTTCTATTTCCTCTGAGAAAGTAATTTTATCTGAATCCAAATTTCAGAATAGTTCACACCATATTAACATTGCCTGGAGTAGCAAAGGTTCCACTTTTTATTAATCTAAGTTTAATTGAGATGCTTTAAAATAGTAGTTCTCAACTGAGGCGATTTTGCCTATCAGAAGATACTCTGCAATGTTTGGAGATACCTTGGTTGTCACAAGTAGAGGGTGCTCATGGCATCTAAAGGCCAAGGACACTGCTGAATACCTTACAATGCACAGGACAACCTCCACAGCAAAGAATTATCCCACCTAAAATGTTAATAGTGCCAGAGTTGAGGAACCCTGCTTAAACCAGTGACCACTGACCAAAATAAACTAGATGAAACATGAATTATTTCCTAAGACTTTTGGGTACAAAAATATCTTATGTTTACTTGCTATTAGGAAATAACATTTCAGAAATCAGTACTTCCTAAATTCTGCAAAAATCCACAAATCATTCTTCTGATATAATTGATTTCTTACCGAAGCAGGCAATATTCCCATCCAGTCCTATGTATTTTAGATCATATCTGGCAGCTTCATTTTCAATGGGTTCATTTTCTGATCTGTCATCCATAGCAAATATGTCCTTCTGTCGGAATTCTGCGTTGTCATCGAAGTTTATCTTGGCATCAAAACACACAACTAAATTTTTTTTTAAAAAAAGGAACATATATGAATATCTCTTATGATCTACAATTAAGTTCTCCAGGCTGGCAGGCACAGGAGAAAAATAAAAGTAACATATTGTCACCATATCTCATAATATGGACAGGAAAAGCTGTTGTGGCTTTCTTGACCTTAAACTTCAGAGCTACAAAGACAAATATGAAATGGTCCCTGTTCTCAAGGGACTTACATTCTAACAAAGAACAGAGTAATTTATATCTGTTGGTCTCTACTCAATAAAACAGTGTAAGTTGTTGTTACCCATTAAAAGCTAAGACTGCCAGCTACATGCAGCTTTGATTAGCTATTCTTACTATATTTCTTATTTTTAGTAACTAACCACTGATCATCACCTTTCCCTTTGATGAAAAAGATACTAGACAATAACATTTAATCCTGCTGTCTTTCTTTGTCTTCCTTCTGATGATGCAGACTGAAAGCTTTATTTAATTTTTATCCTTACCAGCATTTCTGAAAAACGTAGTAGAAAGGCTATCGATGGTAGCTTTGATAAAAAAAATTAATAATAATAATCTACTTCCTCTCTGGGCCTCAGTTTTCTTACCTGGAAAATGGGAATAATCTCTAGACTGCTGATATACTTACTTTAGGATCTACTAAAACAAGTACCATCATCTTGATGTGTGCAGGACATGATTCTTTGAAATCAAGTTATAAAACACTAAGAGACCAAGAGTAGTCAGATACAACGGAAGGTTGCCAGGCATCATCAGTAATGCCATTTCTACTTCCTGGTGCTGGGATAAGTCTCTTAACTCTTTTAGTGGCCAAGGGCCCTAGAAACAGTGAAATTCACTCAGTGGTAAGGATGGACTGCCGAGTGCTTTCCCTGATTTACAAGAGATCTGATCTTTCGTATGCACAATCAGGGAGCCAGTGCAGTGAGGTGGCGTGGTGCAATAGTTTCTGGGATTTGATCCCTTTTATTGCATCCTTTAGGGTAGAAATTAGTTCTCTATGATGGCATTCCATCATAACCTTCCTTTACTTTATTTGGGATATTGATAGGCAGGGATCTTTGACTAAGAATTCAGAGTTGTTCCTCTTCTCCTACAGCATCTCAGATAGGCACCTAACTCTTAAAAGGGAAACTGCCCTGGTACATTTCAATCAAAAGCAATGACTACAGTCTGTGGATCCCATTTGTTTTCTATGGAAAGAAAATATTGTTACATTAAGACATCCTGGGGTTAAGGAACCTAGAGAGTGGTTTTCCCCCAGGGCCTCTCTACCACAATAATCAAGCACTTTGATACAAATCTGTGCAGATCTAGAACATTAACATCTAAGAATGCTCAGCATAAATAAAAGTCCAAACCACAAATTACTTAAAGTGGCACTGACTGACAAGAGAGAATCTTATATGTAAGTTAATGTCTGCCTGAGTCCTTAGTCTCGCCACAAAATGTCCAACCACTTTACCCACACACTGTGAATATATGGAGCAAATGAGTAATTACTTTCCGGGATATTGAAATCTTAATGATGGAATCTTACAATTACCAAAGGAATTCGCCAATGTGCTCTGCTTGCTACAATGGCATTTTCTCAGCAGTTAATGACCTGTGTAATAATCAATAGGAAAGCAACTTCATTCTTGGCTGTCCACTGGGTTTATAAATACATTTTAATTAATTTATTAGTAACTGCACCTCCTCCATTACTCATTGGCAAGACTACTCGTAACTGACACCTTTTAAATGAATGGGCAAAAGCTACCAAATTGACTTCCTAAGTGAAGAGTTTCAAATAAAAGAATTCTTGGTCAAGATCAATAAACTAGTAAATCAAGAGGTCCAGGATGATCTTTGCCCCTGACAAAGACTGCACTTACAAGCCACTTGGCAGAGAGCATAATGAATGGATATGTATGCAAAGTTCAGAAGGCAGGCCCAGCTAAATGTCTGCAAACCCAAATTTTCAAGATGCTTTTTTCCTGCGGTATGATGTACATGCCAAGTACAGAAATGAGTTGACTGCTGGGGGGCCACCCTGGGAGAACCTCAGAGTTTAACCAGAGCTTCAAGGTGGTGACTGTGGGATAAAAGGGTATCTACAGGGAGGAGTAAAGATGTATCTACAGGTATCTACTTGTGAGATAAAAGGTGTATCTACAATGTCTCTTTGCTCATTGCTCCCTCTCTGCAGAGAAAACTAAGTGACATACCTAGGTCAATGTGTCTGTCCAAGGACTTCGGAAAGTTAAAAACACTACATAAATAGGAATGAGAATTACGGGTTAAGAAAGGTAATCTAAAACTGAGTTGCCATCCTGAAAGCCCAACTCTTTTTGGGGTTGGGAGTGAAGGGAATAGGGAGGTACATGGGCTCTATTAGACATATATTTATTATACTTGCTTCACAATTTAGAAGTAGTCCCAAACATAAAAAGTGCTTTCCTGTTTTACTACTTCAGTTTATGATGTCGATCTCCTGAAAGTCTTTCTTTGAACTTGACCAGTTAATGTACTCTGACATCAAAAACATCTGTCTGTATGAGCTGCAACTCTTGCACTTCCTATCTGGCAGCCAACTGCCTTTCTTAAGACCAGTGGCCTTATGTATAAAATGGGGAGCACAGCATTTTATACAGCACGGTGTTGCTGGAAAGAGAGCCTCACAGGAAACCAGCGCCATGGGACGTTAGCGTTAGCACCGCCCTTCTCTACGCGCACGGCGCTCTCACGCACTCGGAGCTTCCCGCTGCTGCAGCCCCCGCTACAGGACTCTCCTCTCTTCCTCTCATTCAAAAATGACCCGTACTTTGTCCATTCCCTTATAATCCAAAACTTCTGTTTAGAATAAATCTAAACTACTGCCTGAGTTTACATCTATATAGGTTACATAGAGTTTTTCAATAAAATGCTACCTTCAGACTCCAAATATGTGTCTAAGAAAGTTCATGCACCTTCTAATTTCCCTCACTCTACAACCCCTCAGAAACATGTAGGCTTTGAGGGTAGCAACTCAGTTTTTGATGACCTTTCTTAATTCCTAAGAATTTTCTCACAGAAAGAATTTTAATAGTTGGCATTTCAGGTTCTGTAATTGACAGAGAAGGACATTTTCTCCTAAAGGATAAGGATGAAAGAGATGCCTCTATTGACTATCAAATCAAACTCACCACTACATAAGGCCAGGGTGGCTACAGATGGATATGTAACAGCCCCAAGACAGAATCGAGGTCAGGGATGGCCATGCATGTTCCCTTAGGTCAGCTCACTGCCTATTTCGGTGAATAGGGTTTAACTGGAATGAAGCCTCGTCAGTTCATTTATGTATCTCTATGGCTGCTGTTCCGACAGTCCCACAGCATAGATGAGTAGCTACAACAGAGATTATCCAGCCCATTACAGAAAAAGGCTACCAATCCCTGCCAAGTCACAGCTCTTTTCACATTAGTACCCCACTTTAACTAAGATGCTAGCCTCAGGTACCATATTTGCTGTGGTGAAGGAGAAATTTAGAAAAGTGCATCTTACTAGCCTGAAAACAAACAAAAAAAAGTATAACAAATAAAATAAACAAAAACTTGCAATTAGCACAAAAGTAGATTAATCTCTGAAAACTGATTGACTCTCACATGCTTATTTGCCCCTAGAAGACCCCTCCAAGCACATGTTTAGAACTGGTGTGTTAAAAATGGACTGACTCCTATGTCAACAGTGGGGCAATAAAATAAACTTGCTTGCTCAAACCTTAGCTTTTTTTTTATGTAATAAAACAACAAAACTATAGTAAAATGTATTTTTGGAGGTGCTGAACTTGGTTCAGACATTAAGATTTTCAATGTCACAATAATAAAACCTCAATTCTTTACAAAATTCAACTTGAACAAAGGCCATTCTGTGTACAAAGTAGGTGAAAAACACACCTATTAATATTTATAAAACAATTTTCACCATCAAAAGCACATTGTTACATGCTTGATAGGTTATACAAATGAATTTTCTTTCTGAACAAATATCAAAGAAAACTGTGGCTCTTGTATTCACAGGGTGTTTTTGTTGTTTTGTTCAGTGGTGTGAGATTCTGTGAGCTGCTAATTCAACAACCTCCGTGAAGAACAAGACTGGCAGTTAGCAGCCTCTGACCCCAGAGTTTTAGCAGAAGAATGTGCCATGGAATTAAACAAAAGAAAAATACATTTCAGAGGGGAGGCTCACACACAAAAGAAACATAAAAACAGCAGGAAATAAGACTGTCATAATTAGTTTGAAAAATAATCTGTCTTCAAGCAATGTACTGCATTTGATTTGTGATAAATAACTATAATGTGCTATTGAAATGCACCTTGCCAAAGTGGCCTTAAAATGCTGATACTTTCAAATTGGTCCCACTTTCCATTAAATATTGATGTTCCAAGAGTTGTATACTTTTTAGAACTTTTTTTTTTGTTCCTGTGAAAAGGGAAAATAGACACAAGGAGTGGTGGGGGGTTTGGGGATAGAGAACTAAAAACCTTCTTAAAAATAGAAGTCTTATGTACAAAGACACAAGCACCCAAGGACAACATGGGCACTTGCTAACACAAGGCAACAGGGCTGTTATTTAGGGAAATTAATCTGAAGCAAGAAACGGATGTGATGTTCCAGTGAACTTCAGCCCAGCCTTAAATTAGTTCTCATGGAATTTTGGCCAGATAGTAACTTTTAAATTGGGTTTCATTCCTTTAGCTTGGTGAACGGTTTTGTGTTCCCATTGACAAGATGACTTAGAGGGGGCATTCTTAATCTGGGGACTACTGACATGTTCTGTGAGATCATTCTCTGATGGGAGGTGCTATGCTGTGTACTACAAGATATTTGGCAACATCCCTGACCTCTACCCACTAAAAACAAGTAGCAACCTGCACCCCAAATTATGACAAACAAAAATGGATGTTAGCTAGACTTACTGTGGTTGTGTTATATACCTGAAACTAATATAATGTTATATGTCAATTATATCTCAATTAAAAAAAAATCTTTAGACACTGTCAAACATCTCCTAGGAACCAAATGCCCACCTTCCCCACTGAGAAACATTATTTTAAAGATATCAAAGAAAGGAGCCTGGTTGTACGCAGATCTGGCTGAAAGTGGGAAGAAATGAAGTAAGGTATAATATCCCAGAGGCTTTCAAAATAAGAAAATAAGTGAATGGATAAGTTGATAAATGATAATAAAAAAAGAACTTTGCTCCTAACTTGGCCACAGTTTAGTGAATTAATTCTGGCACTGCAATTGGACAAGCAAGGAAAATAGTTAAGTTCTCTTTAGGTAACAAAGAGTTTACTTTCATTTCAGTAAGTTAGGTCATTCTGGTAGCCATGTTTTGACTCAGTATCCCCTTTTCCATCAAGAAACTGCCTTTCTCCTATACCATGTGAGTCCAACTCAGTGACTGGTCTAGGCATGGACATGTGACCCAAGCAGGACCAATCAGAATCACCTGAAAGGCTGCTGTAGTTGCTGGAGGGGCTTCATGAAAACTGGAGCCCTCTCTGCTGCCCTACAGCTGCCTGGCTGACAAAGTGGAGATTCAAAGGCAAGCAGGGCTGAAAGGACCAGAGAATCCCTGATTCCTTTCATGACTTAGGTCTACTCTATTATATGAGTAAAATAAGCACACCTTCCCACTGGGGACTTTTTCACAAAAACTAGGCTGATGAAGGTTTCTATCAGTAATAACCATTATAGTCCTAACTGATAGTCACTAAACTACTACAGTCAGGAGTGCCAAATCACATTCTTTGAATCAGGTTATAAATCATGTTAGAAAAAAATCATTCCTAGGTAGCAGTTCTTTCTTGATGTCAACAATGTCCCATGGGTGACACAGCACAGATGTATAAAGACTATTGCTCCCATTCAACCCAGTATCATCTGCAAATATATAACCAAGCACCTGGATTTTTAAAAAATGTTCATCATCAAGCAATGGAAGACTGAAGAAATTCTCTTACAGAGATGTTCTATAACGAATAAAATTAGAGAAAAAAGGTTTGGTGTGATGCCTAGTCCCTTAAACTTCTAAATTAAAAGAGTAATTACAAAATCAAAGTTTTAATGTGAAAGCTTATATGTTCTGCTGTTACTAATCTAAATGAAAAAATTAAATATTAAGATTATCAATACTGCTAAGATATAAAAGACTGCTTTTACAGCTCCTAAATAAAGGACTGCTTCAGGGGATTGTGACAATGACGAAGATCAATTTGTACATTTGGTCATTAATCACTGTTTCCTAATTGCGTTTAATTTGACTACTGTTCATTAGAGTTATAAACCAACACACTCATTTAATTGTGATTAAATTCAATAGCTGAACTTTTATGGTACAATGAACAAATTAATAGCTAGATAATTTTGCTCTTAAAAATATCACATAAGACTTATGTTTTAATGAACTGTATACATGAAGTATATTTTATGATGAATCCTTCAAAAAAGCTCAAGAATTTTTCTTTCTCTTAACAATTAAAAAGAAATCTACAGATTTCACAAGGTTTTACAAATACCCTGTAAGAAAATGTTTTCACACCTGTTCCCTGCTGCTAGGCCACAATCTGTGCCCGACCACTTCTCAAAGGATTGAATGAAAATAGTATCACAGCTTAATTTTTATCCCACTCCACGGCTGAATTTCCATTTTCTTAATATGAAATAACCAGGTTCCTTGTGCATACTAGTTTGAAAAGCAATGCATGACCTTTAAGAATGTATATTGAACTTCGTTCTCTTTCATTTCTTGAATTTAATTATCAGCCACTCAATGCAGCATGGATTTTGACTGATAGTCCCAAACTGGAACTACTTCCAGATCAGTCAGATGAAAGCAAATTAATAGTATAAGGGGGAAAAAGAAAAAAAGGCAGGTCACTATAAGTCATCCTGACATATTAAAATCAACATACACACTGTAGTGAGAAAGACATGGGTTCAAATCCCAGTTACAGCAACTAAATGCTCATGGGGAATTACATTAATTTTTCAGTCCTCTATAAAATGCACACGACACTCTTAACTTTGCAAGGTTGCTGTAAGTAATAAAAAAGGACATAAGTAAAAGTTTATCATAGAGCTTGACATAAGAGTTCAAAAGAGTTTTTTCCCCTCCCCTTCCTGTGTGATGTGCTAAAGATATTTCACAGCCAAATTTTAAATGTTTTAAAAATATCTATGAATAAGGTAGTTTGTTTATAAATGACCTACTATAGATATTTCTCTGGTGGACACTTGTGTAAACCATGAAATAATATTATTTTCAATGACTTCCTAAACACAAGCTCCTTGCCTATCCTAATTTGAAATGTTTAAAACTACAACAATAAAACTCATAAACAAAAAGATAGAATCTATACCCTTCCTGGACAACTGCTTACTGCTGCACCTGAGAAAAGGAACATTTTATGAATGTCAGGAACTACATTTTATGAATGTGTCTGACACTGGATGCTTACACAAACACCAGTCACCTTATTTTGACAACCGCCCTTTTGGAGAAAAAAAAGAAAAAAGAAAAAAAAAGAACAACTATGAGGCTTAGCTTAGGTCTGTGGTCAGGAATGCAGATCCCAAATCAGAACCCAGACCCCTCTCTAAAACAATGAACCGCCTTCCCAAACACCACTTATCACAGTATCTGACAGCGCTTTGGGGAGGGGTGGGCAAATGACAAGGTGCTAGGGCAAATGTCTACAGAGAGGTCTCTGCCCAGTGATCTTGTGATCCCCTCTCTGACCTAGGGGCACAGTGCAAATGAGTCACAGTGCACTCTTTCTTATATTCAGCCATTCCCTTGACAGAATTCAGGGGACTGGACAATGCCAGGAAGTGGAGAGGAGTAATCACTATTGTTTCCTTTGTTCATTTGTTCAGAGTTGTACCTGAAGTAGACAGCTCTGAATCAAAACATGAAAACACACACACACACACACTTCTGGCCAAGAAGGAGGTGTAGGTAGATATACTTTGCCTCCTTGCCGGGAGCCAGCATGTCGGGACCGTTCAACAAAGTCACGGGTGGCAGAGGGCCTGCGCAAAGCACTCGCCCCCCAGCTGTGCTGCTGAGAAGTCTCTTCGGGGAAGGGATTGCTTTGGGAATGGTGGTGGCTATAGGAATGTTGGTGATTTTGCTGATTACAGGATTCAATGAGTCAGTATCAGGGTCTGGGTCTGGAGAATTGGGAAGGGAGGCATTTAGAGGAAAAAGAGAGGCAAACGAAACTTGTGCTATGTGTCTTAG
>PVJD01015388.1:0-25138 GCA_004026545.1 Mormoops blainvillei | reverse complement strand
AAGAAAGAAAGAAAGAAAGAAAGAAAGAAAGAAAGAAAGAAAGAAAGAAAGAAAGAAAGAAAGAAAGAAAGAAAGAAAGAAAGAGAAAGAAAGAAACATGGTGGCCCTTGTTTCTTTAGCTGGATAATAGTTGGATTTTTCTCCTCTTGACATGCAATTTCCCTCAGACTCGCGTTCTGGGCTGCCCTTGTTCTTTTCCTATCCAGCCTGAAGCACTTTCTCTATTTGTGGGCGTGATGGGAACAAAATAGTTAACATACTCTGCCACCTTCACCAGGAGACTCTTACCTGTGCCCTCCCTTACAAGCCTGATTGTGGGGTGTCACGTGTGTGTGTGTGTGTTATTAACAACATTGGGAATTGTCATTCTTGTTCCATGTAGGTGAAAAGCATTTTACTATTCTCAAAAGTCATTTCCTGAAATAAAGGGGGAGGGGGGGCAGGGGCGGGAGCTGGCAGGGAGGAGTCATGGGCCTGAGGGCAGTGAGTCACCCCAGTGGCAGCTTAGACAGAGCACAGGGCTAAGGCGGTGCGCTGGGAAAGCCTTGCTTAATCCCCACCCGGCTCAGGTCAGTGAGCTGAGTTGGACGTCAGGCTCTTCTGACACGAGGGCCAGAGGGGGTAGATGTGTAGGGGGGTGGTCCGCAGGGACAATTGGAGGTACAGGTAGGAGGCAGACAGGTCCTGGGATGTCATTTGGAGGTTATTCATCTGCCGCAAAATGCAGGTTCAGAAAGTTGTGTGGACTGCGTGAAGTTGGATTTAGGATAGAATGAACCTAACACTTGGTTAAGTAACATACACCATAGGCACACTGGACAAGGCTCTGATCTGGACCAGGGAAACGGGCAGGACTTACAAGGTGGGATGTGGGAGCAGAGATTGGGAGTAGAAGGGCCCACTCAGTGCAGGACCCGGAGGTCCAGAGAGAAATCACGGTCTCCCAACCCGGATTAGACTTGAGCAACTGCTGAGCTGAAGGGTCAAGAAGGAGCCAAGAGGGGGAAACGAGACTGGAAACTGAGGAGGAGGTTCTGAAAGAGGCTGTACAGCTCACAGTCAGGCAAGGAGGGCACCTCAATTCCACCCCGACCCACTAAAACTGGAGAGCATGACTGTTACATCAAATCCTGCAGGCAGTGAGTGTATGGGAGGATGGTTTTCTAGATAAAACCTAGACCAAGTCCCACGAGAGCGTCTCAAAAGGAATTAGGGAAGCAAGACCACGAGATGCCTGGTCCCACTCGTGACATCACCAATGACTTATTCTAAGTTTTGCTGTGGTTAACTGCAAAGTAGGGCACCCCACTTGCTACCTTTGTTATCTCGTATTGCTTAGTAGTTACCAGTACACAGCAGTGCTTATGGTCGGCAAGAAATCAGACTGCCCGGTTTCATATCCCAACTTTTCCACTTACTAACCGGGTGAACTTGGCCAACTTGTTAAATGTCCCTCTAATTTCATCCCTCTGTGAAGTTTGAATAATAATAGGACCAACTCATGGGGTAAATATAAGTAAATGAGATTATGCATGTAAAGCCCAAGACACAGGGTAAAGTTTCAATAAGCTTTTGTCTATGGAGATGGTGAGGGTAGAAATATTAGTAACAGTAGAAGTAATGATAACAAACCAAACAGTGGCCATGTCCTTGTTTCAGAGATGGGAGAGTAGAAGAAAAGTTGGGAAATGGTGTCCTATGGGTTTGGGGCCCAGAAGAATCTGAGAGGAAGAGTTTCCTACTGTGGTTAATCTCTGGGCACCTCATCATCCCAGGTTGGTCCCCACAAGCATGCCCACAGCTCTGGACGTCCTCCCTTCGTTCTGCACTGAAACCATCTCAGTAAATTCTTTTTCCTGCCGGGAGCCTGACCAACCCACTACCTGATGGTGTTCTGTGTCTCTCCATCAGTCTTTTGTGCTAGCCCTCAAACCAGCCACTCCTCCCAACTTCTCTCCTTGGCCGTGGGTACCAGCATTCTCCCAAGCACCTGAGTGCGACTTTTGTTTTTTCCGTTAAAGATTTTATTTATTTATTTTTAGAGAGGAGCAGGGAGGGAAAAAGAGAAACACTGATGTGCAAGAGATACATCTATCGGTTGCCTCCCACATGCCCCCAGCCAGGGACCTGGCCCACAACCTAGGTGTGTGAAAATCGTGGATCTGAGCAAGCCTGAGCCAACAGTGGACAGGTAGCTTAGCAGAGACAGTGAAGCCCAATGCAAAGTTCCCACAAATCCTTCCAGGGGAGCAAAACATCTCTCAGGCCCCTGAGCCATGTGTGGGCAGTGTGGGGTTCAGTAGGGAAATTTTGGAACATGAGTCAAATAGCAGTAACTACAGCAACAACACTGAAAGCTAGTTCCCTCTAGCTCAAGTCTGGAGCAGCACACACATAGGACCCAGCCTTCCACAAGTCACATGGACCTCACTGAGGCCCCGTGGGGACTGATGTTCTATATTAGGGCTTCCTGCTGGCAAGTGACCAACTTCAGCTCTGCAGATCAGCTTTCTCTGCTCATAATTTCATGGGGTAGAACATTTCCTGTGGTTCCCACAGCCACATATGCCAACTGACAGATGTCTCTCAGGGGCCCAAATCCAAGCTCCCAGGTGAAAGAATTCAAATGTTCAGCTTGTTTCAAGAGCTCACTCTTGATTTTATCAACTCCAGCTGGGCTGAGATGTCATGTGGCACCAACATGGCTGCCAGGAGCTACTCCAGGGAGGATGGCATGGAAGGGAATTCTGAGGCACGTGGGCAGGAGGAATGTCCAACAGATGTCTATTCTGTCACTTGTCCCTGTCACCACTCCCAGTATTGTTCTTGCTGTTTTCTCTTTCTGAGATCTTATATGGCGACCCCCTTCTCATTATTTAGATCTCAACTCCAATATCACCTCCTTGGAGAAATGTTGCCTGAGCACAGTAGCTAAAACACCAATTATCCTCTCTCTCCTCTTCACATTCTCTGTCTGTTATGGGCTGAATTGTGTCACTCCAAAATCCATGTGTTGAAATCCTGATGCCCAGTATCTCAGAATGTGACTGTATTTGGAGATAGGTATTTAAATAGGTAATTAAGTTAAAATTAGGTCATTGGAGTGTGTCCTAATCCGATATCACTGGTATTTTTATAAGAGCAGAAAGTTTGGACAAAGACATGTACAGAAGAAAGACTACATGAGGACAAAAGGGGAAGACAGCTACCTGCAAGCCAGGAGAGAGGTCTTGGAAAAAAGTCAACCCTGCCATTGATTTCAAACTTCCAGCCTCCAGAACAGGGAGAAAACAATTTTTGTTCTTTAAGCCACCCGTTCTGTGGTACTTTGTTACAGCATCCCTACCAAACTAATACATTCTATCCCTTTCCCTTGTTTTATGTTTTCTCGAAGAGAATGTTTGCATAGTGGTTGAGTGCACAGACCATGGATCTGGGCTCGATCAACAGTACTGGTAGCAGCCATGATAGGTCTGGTGAGTATGACAACAAGCTCTGTGGACGTCGAGAAGTGGCTGTGGTTGGAATGTGGGCTTTGGTGGGAGCTAATGCAGAAGGCAGACCTGGGGTCAGGCTTGAGGGACAGACAAGGATGGGCTGAGGTTGGACTGGAGAAGGGCCTTTCCACCTGCTGTGGCATCAGGGAGAACTTTTACTTCCTGGTACTCTGGCTTCCCCCTCCAAGAACAAAGGTCTCCCTTCTAAGCACCCTGGGAAGCACTAGTTGCAGTATGGCAAGAAACCTTGCAAGCCAGCATTTGGCATGTCACTGCCACCAACCCCATTTCATTGGTTGACCAGGTTTTGATGAACCTGTGTCATTTGATGAGCTGGAAGGGGTGGATTTTGTGAAATGATTGATGCACATGTTAGGACCCCCACTAAACACCTGTGAAATGAAGAGCACATGTGCAGCCAACTGGAAATAGGAACCGCAGACAGGCCTAATCATTTTGTTCTGGATTTGGAAATTGTTCTGTCTTCAAAGCATAAATTGAGTCCCCAATGCCCAGCATCCCCCTCAGTCCCTCAGTCTGCCAGCCACATGTTCCACATGTTTCCAACTCAGAATCCAGTTGTTGACATCAGACAGACCAAATGTCCCAATGCCTGATTCAATTTCTCCCTTGTCACCTGGAGTGTCGACACTCTGTGGACACAGAATTGCCAAGCTTGCCATCAGCCCCCAAGCGTCCAAATGTGAAAACCGGAAAGATGTGTTTGTTTTCCCTTTTCTGGCTATTCCTGTATTCTGCTGTCTATAAAGACTTATTTTTATTTACACATCATACGAGTTTCATCTTTTGTGAGACATTCTTTCCTTATTTGGCCTCGTCGTGCTAGCTTCTCGGTGGTTTCTCATTTCTTCTTCTGGGTTCACTATATTTCTCATGGTTTCATTCTCTCTGTCTGTGGAAGGATTGGAAATCCTCATTTCCAATTCTATTTTCTTATTTTAAAATTGGCCCCTCTCTCTCCTCCGCTTTATTGTTTTTCTTTTTACTTACCGTTGAACCCCTTCCCTTTGCTCTCATCTTCATCTCCTACTCGCTCCTGGCTGGCTCTAACTCACCAAATTCCCCTCATCAGATGACCCCTGGACCTTCTGGTATGCCGTCAGCTACCTCACACTTCCTTTTCCCCCTCTTGGATAGATACCACTCCTAGAGTCCTGGGTTTTTATCAGGGTCCCCAAATCTCTGTATTATTAGGAATCAGCCAACCTGTTGCTCGAGGGCTAACACTGGGTTTGTTTTTTATTTTAAATAGCACAGTGATCCATACCTGCAAGTTACTCAATGATATATTTGTCATTTTTATTGGATCGCTTTTTACATTTATCTTGGAAGAGCTTATATAGGGTTTGGGCTGGGTACTAATGAGCCATTTACTGCATGAGTACAAATTTAAATTCCCACGCACACCCTGATCACAGCACAATTATCTATTGGCTTTAAGGGGCATGCAGTTGGCACCAGAGGGTACGTGGGGATGTGCAAGGAAGGGAGAGAAACCAAAAAAATGTCTGATCACATTATTAGGTGTAAGCGAGCCCAGGTGTAAGAGAATAAGAGCGTGAGCTTATCTATCCCCGAGATCACCAAAGATTACCAGAAAGAAAGATAAGAGGATGACTCACCCCTTGTTGTCCATTGGCCATCCCTTTTTCTCATTTACCAGCAGCTAATCCTGTAAGGGTAGTGGTACCACGCCTGCCTATGTGGCCTCATGACTCAAAGTCTTAAGATTAACAGCATTTTCTTAAGAGACAAAGGCCATGCCTGTAGGTAAGCCCTTTTAAACACTTACAGGTTAGTCATTTATTGTGGATGACCCATTCAAGTAAATTGATTGCCAGGTTTCCTCTTCAGAAAAGAAGTTATGTTTACATAATTAGTCCCCAGTCACACACGCAGTGACTTCTATGTGTAAACCTAGAGAGGACAATGATGCCAGAACAGTACCAGCCAACAAGGCACTTTCAGATGTATCCTAGAGGATGCTCGATCCCACCAAGTGAGCCTTTCACGTGCACTTTTCCCCCTGTGATGAAACCGAGGTGATATAATTTATCTTTCCACAGTTTGTTAATTATTTGGTTATTTTAGGGAGTACAGGAATTATTTCAGGACCAGACTATACCTGGTTTTCTAAGACTATGCTTTCAAGGATCATTTCTGGTGGGGGGTGGGGGTGGGGAAAGTGATGGCGCTAAAATGTTGAGGTGGGGATGATGGGAAGGGGTGCAGGGTTGGGGGATAAAGGGGAGGAAAATGAGACAACTGCAATAGCATGATCAATAAAATATACAAAAAATAAAAATTTCTAAAAATGTAAAAAAAAATACCTGCTTTTCTTCCTAGTTTACATAAGCTAGTCCCTGCAAGGATTCTTTGCTCAGCGTTTTTCTAGATGAGTCGTAAAAGTCAGGACTTTTGGCTTCTATTCCTAGACATGGATGATACGCTTGGATAAGTAAAATCACTTTCCCTGACAGTAAAAAGGAGATAATAATGCTTATCTATTTCTTCCAACAAAAAGAATTGCCAAAATTAAAAGGACAGTATACATAATATACATAATTTACATTTGCTGTGCAAAATATATTAAATAGGTGGCTGATCATTACGGCATAATAAAGTTGTTTGGAGACTAGTTCTATTCATCCCAAGTAAGTGGTCAATCTTGAGTCAGTTCCCTGGATAACGGACGTTAATTTTTTTCTTTGGCCGTGGCCTGGTAGCTCAGTTCGTTGGAGCATCGTCCTGATACACCAAGGTTGCTGGTTTGATTCTCTGGTCAGGTCACATGCAAGAAGCATCCAATGAATGCATAAACAAATGGAACAACAAATAGATGTTTCATTTTCTCTCTCTAAGAGTCAATCAATAAAAAAATTTTAATTTTTTATTTTTTAAGTTATATTTTATTTATTATGCTATTACAATTGACCTAATATTTTCCCCATTGCCCTCTTCCACCCAGCAACCCCCACTCCCTCAGGCACTCCCCACATCATCGTTCATGTCCATTGGTGATGTGTATAAGTTCTTTGGCTACTCCATTTCCTATGCTGTACTTTACATCCCCATGGCTCTTCTGTAACTACCTGTTTGTGCTTCTTAATCCCTTCACCTCTCCACCCATTCTCCCATACCCTCGCCCATCTGCAAGCCATCAAAATGCTCTCTATATACATGATACTGCCTCAGTTCTTCTTCATTACTTAGTTTGTTCTTTAGATTCAACTGTCGATAGATTTGTAATTTTTGCCACTTTATTGTTCATAGTTTTGATCTTCTTTTTCTTAAATAACTCCCTTAAAAACTTCATATAATAATGGTTTGGTGATGATGAACTCATTTAGTTTCTTCTTGTCTGGGAAGCTCTTTATCTACCCTTCAATTCTAAATGATAGCTTTGCTGGGTAGATTAATATTGGCTGTAGGTCCCTGTTTTTCATGACTTTGAATATTTCTTACCAATCCCTTCTAGCCTGCCAAGTTTCTTCAGAGAAATCAGCTGATGGTTTTATGGGAACTCCTCTGTAGGTAATTAACTGCTTTTCTCTTGTTGCTTTTAAGATTCTCTCTGTATCTTTAACCTCTGGTATTTTAATTATGATGTATCTTGGAGTGGGTCTCTTTGCATCCATCTTGTTTAGGACTCTCTATGCTTCCTGGGCTTGCATGTCTATTTCCTTCACTGAATTAGGGAAGTTTTCTTTCATTATTTTTTCAAATAGATCTCCAATTTCTTGCTCTTCCTCTTCTCCTTCTGGCACCCCCATGATGCAAATGTTGGACCTCTTGAAGTTGTCCCAGAGGCTGCTTATACTAGCCTCACTTTTTTTGGATTATTTTTTCTTCATGTTCTTTTTGGTTGTTTTTTGCTCCTGTGTTCAGTATCATTGATTAGATTCTTGACTTCATCCACTCTACTGTTCATCGTAAAATGTTCTCTATTTTAGTTAGTGTATCATAGGCAGGCATTCAATCCACTGAGCCACACCAGCCAGGCAATGAACCATACATGTTAAAAACATTAATGTATCTCATTTTTTAGAGTTACTTATAGATAGAGAGATCATTAGATGTAGATCTATATATCTAAATATATTTATATTTTCTAGTAAAATGCAATTTGGTTTTTCATTCATTTCCACCCTTCAGTCACATTGTATCAGTGAGATTATACCCCAATACCACATTTTCAATTCTCAATTTTAATTTACTGAGTGAAGTCATTGCCTAAAACAATAAACCCATGTAACTGCATCACTACGTTACATCAGAACCGCCAGTTGACCAGTTCTAGCCAGGCCTCCTTTGCTCCCCTGAGGTTACTTATAGGCTCCCCATAGTTCTGTTCTTACATGAGCAGGGTCCTTCCTAGCGCCTCCCCTGCTCAGTGTGACCCCCACCCCATGGTCTAAGCGGGCCCTTCTCATGCTAACAAAAAGAAGGTGCCAGACCCTGTCTACTGCAGCATCTGTCCTCCCCTTGGGAAATGTCCACTACCTACTTGAAGGAACTTCCAGGGGTGCTCCCAGTGGTTCTCCCCAGTGAGGACTTTAATATCTGTTCCAGGGGTCTGTTCTGAAATTGGTAAAGAGCCAGCACCACGCTGAGGTGGGTGCAGAAGGGGAAAGAATGGCTGCCTCACACCTGAGGACTGTCTATTGTCACTTGGGCCTCGATGCAACTTCTCTCAAAGCTCTCACAAAGACAGCTCCATTCTTCTCTCCCTGGGCCTCCAGCCCCAAACACCGGCTGGGCTGAGATTGGTTCTTATATCCCCCTCCATAGTCCTTTGTCTTTACTCCATTCTCTAGAACCCAATCCCTTCCTCCTGTAGCTAAAAGCTCTCAGGTACAGGTGGAGCAGATACAGAGCTTCCTCACATGTGCTATCAGGAGAGACAGAATCCCAGTGTGAGATAGGAAACTTGCTCAGAATCAGAATCGAAAGAACAACTCCCCTGTTCTCTCAGAGAGAATTTCACTTTGTGGCCAATAATTTTTTCCATTTTTTAATGGCCCTGTCCAACTTCTAAATCTACCAAATTTGGTGGCCTGTTATGGTGGCATTTTCTTTCCTTCTTCTTCTTTCCCTTCCCTCCCCTTCTTTTCTCCGTCCTCCCTCCCTCCCTTCCTTCCCATTTTGTTCTTTGCCTCAACCTGTTGAATAGTAAATATCCCATTTCAAACACTGATTTCTCAGACCCTGACATGCTCTCAATTTGATTTATGTTGTGACCTTGTCATATCTGATACTCTATGCCTTGGTTTTCTCATCTTGAAAATGGGGACAGGCCTGGCTGGTATGGCTCAGTGGATTGGGTATCATCCCGCAAACTGAAAGGTCACCAGTTCCATTCCCAGTCAGGGAACATGCCTGGGTTGTGGGCCCAGTTGCCAGTTGGGGGTGTGCAAAAGGTAACCACTCGATGTTTCTCCCCCTGTCTTTCTCCCTCCCTTCCCCTCTCTCTAAAAATAAATAAATAAAATGTAAAAAGTAAAATGGGGATAAAAATACCTCTCCACATATATGCAAAGCATGAGGCATAGTACAAGATACATAATAAGTGCTCAGTGAACATTAGTTATTATTATAATCTAATTTTATTTTTTGTTATGCATATATAGTGAAATTATTACCACAGTAAACTTAGTTAACACACCCATCACTTTATATAATTATCTTTTTTTTGTGGTGAGAACATTTAAGATATACTCTACGTTCCAGTGTGCTTGCGTGAGTGTGTGTGTGTACGAAATTTTCTTTATCCATTCACCCATGAACAGATGCTTAGGTTGTTTCCATTCTTGGCTGTAACGAGCGTGCTGCAGTTATCTCTTCACAAAAGTGATTTCATTTCCTTTGTGTATAAACCCAGAAGAAGGATTGCTGGATCATGTAATAATTCTATTATTAACTTTTTGAGGAACCTCCATCCTCTTTTCCATAATGGCTATACCAATTTATATTCCCACCAACAGGGTATAGAGTTTCCTTTTCTCCACGTCTTCACCACCAAGGCTTACGTGTTGTGTTTTTGGTGACAGCAATTGTAACAGGTGTGAGGTGACTCACATTTCCTAACCAATTAGTGATGTTGAGCATCTTTTCATGTAACTGTTGGCTATTTGCATGTCTTTTGTGGAAAAATATTTATTGAGATCCTTTGTCCATTTTTAAATTGGATTATTATCTTTTTTTAATATTGACCTCTTCCAGATATATAGTTTGCAAATATTTTTTTCCCATTCTGTAGGTGGCTTTTTCGTGTTTTTGATTGCTTCTCTTGCTGTTGAGGTGGAGGGACAAAATTTCCCCTACCCTCAGGGTTCTTCTGGCTGGTCCGATAATGAAATCGACATGAGACAGATTAGCAAGAGAAAATAACCAAATTTAATACACACATATGTATGGGAACCCTGTATCCATGGAAGAGTCAGAGGCCCCACGAGCAAGAGAGATTCAGAAATAGAAGGGGGATTGAGGTATATAAGATATTCTGAGCTAGGGAGGAGCTTTTCCCCCTCTGTTTTCTTCTATGTATTTTATGTTTTCAGGTCTTACATTAAAGTCTTTAATTCATTTCAAGTTAATTGTCTGAACTTTTTTTAAAAAATCTATCTTGGACATTCCTAATCGTTTCACTCAGCTATTACCCAGTTAAATGATTCCAAATACTAAATACAGTCTCTCTTACAAGCATCAATATTTGTTGTAACCTTTTCTAGAGGAGTAGCTGTGTCCTATTCGTGTTTTTACCAAAAGTATTTTTGTATTTATCTGTTCCCTCCTTCATCAGGACTCTCCGCAGTCTTCGGGAAAACAGATTTTCTAGGAAGTGATTCGCTATTTCATTCGTTCATGAAGCAAACATTTCCTGAGAACCTACTACACACTACATTCGGTAGATGCTAAGGATGCGGCAGAGAGCAAACAGCAAAACGATTTAGCTCTCAGTCTGCGAGGTGTGTGTCCACGTCACAGTTCAGGACGCCAAGAACATGGGAGCAACTCACCCGGCATCTCAGAAAACTGGGCAGGGCTCCTTCCCGCAAGTCACTGTGCACTTCTCGGAAAGGCTTTGATGCTGAGAGAAGGGTTCAGTAAAGTAAGTGCAGAAGGGATGAGAGTGCCTGCAATTCAGGCAGAAAATAAATAAGCACCGTTAAAGCAAGCCAGCCAGCAAAACTCCCGAAAGAAGCACACGCTACAAGCCTCATAAGGCTCTCCCTCTCTCCGTCTTGGCTGGGTGAGGATAGTGAACTTGGCCACCCTCCCGGCCCCAGGGGCTGCGGGAGGGGCAGCCCTTCGGGGTCCCACCCGCTGTCTCCGGGTCCGGAGGGCATCCTTTGCTCCCGACGGGGCTCGGGGCCCGCCCAGCCTGTTCCGCAGGGAGCGGCCGGGCGGGCCGGGGTGGCGGCCCCGCCCTGACAGAGGCGGGGCGGGCCGGACGGGGCGTATTTGAGGCGCGGACCTGCGCCCCGTCAGGGCCAAAACGACCTCGCCAGGAGCCACACCCGGAGCGAGCGTGCGAGTGCCGAGGCTTGGGGTAAGTGTCACAGATGCCCGGGCCCGGGGGCCCGAGACCCGGGCCTGCTGGCGGCTCGGGTCTGGCAGGGGCGAGGACGCTCGCGCACCGCTCGAGGCGCGGCCCCCTTCGGAGGGCTCGGGTGGGTGCCTGGGGAGGGGCTTGGCTTCCCGCGGCCCTGGGCTGCGGGCGGCGGGCCCGGACAGCTGGAGAGCCCCGAGGGGAGCGGCGGGCACCGTCTGGACATGTGTCAATAGTCTCTGACCCCTGGAGGGATCGGACTCAGGGGAGGCTAGCAGCGTCTCACTGAGACTCACATACACCTACCTCCTCGGTGCGGACGGGTGTGTCCGCGGACGCCGGGCGTGGGCACAGGGCAGCTTCTGCGGCGACTGGGAGGCTGAGCCGCGCGTCCCGCCCTCCCGCCGCTGGGCCACCTGGAAATCAGCTGGGTCTGCCGGCGAGAGGGCGGTGGAGGGGCGCGCTGTAGCGTGGTATCAGGAACCTGGTCCCCTACCCCAGCGCACAGGGCGTACTGCCCAGGGACTCTCTAGGGCGGCACCTGGGACCCATGACTTGACTGCTCCGCCACTTGCCCTTCCTGTGGGGTGCTAAAGAGTTCGTCTGTCAACCCCAGCAGCGTCAGGGGTACAGCTGCTCTCTGGATGTTGATCCCACAGAAAATGGCCCTGACCCAAGGCCCGAATGGTCATGCGCCCGGCTTGGCAAAGACCGAAAACCCTAAGCTTTTGCAAATCAGCGACTCATCCCTGGTCAGATTGGCTAATTTGAGCGTTAACGATCTCAGATCTGTGCTGAGGATGAGGGGTGGGGGGTAGGGGCGGGGCAAAAATGTTGGTCCGAGTGTTCAGAGCCCTGGTTGAAGTTGCGGTTTGCGTGTGTGTTGCAAACGTGTTGGAGGATTATGCTGAATTCTCAGCTATGCAAATGAAAACACTGAAATGCATCCACTCTAACGATTAGAAGCTCAGTACCAGGGAATCAGGGACACACGAGTTGAAACTGTGACTTAGGTTTCAGGCTAGCCCCTTAAAGTCAGTCATTCCTGTTCCAGATACCGTGGAATATTTGTAAAGTGACTCCTGGGAGTTGGGTTGCTGGACAGTGAAGAACACTGGACCTCAGTGACCCAGTCTGTTTCCAGTATTCTGGGAAAGAAATGGAAAGCAGGCTCAGTTAATTCTGAAAAAATTGAAAAATGATAGCAATAAAAATTGACCACTTGGGCACAGAGCATAAGAAAACATTTTCACCAACTTCCAAAATTCTGACTCATTTACCTCAAGTTTATAACATTTATCTTTACTACTAGAGAATTCTGTTTCTATAAAAGTTAAATTTAGTAATAAAAATGTGTTTTTCCACAATGGTTTCCTTCTCAGGAATCGAGTTGCTCATTCCTTTGATGGTTGTGCTTCATCCTTGGTCTTTGGGAGGGTGGAGCTGCTTTTTAAATTCATAATGTTAGATAGGGGTTACACCTAGAATCAGCACTTACTCCATACTCCAGGGAGAAATTTGATGATGGTCCTTGAATGTTTGTGAGATTCATGGTAACCGATCTGAAATATAGCATTTCTTTCCTGTGACGGTTTGGGACACAGACTCCTACTGACGACAGCTAGGTAACATTTTGTCGGGTGCCTGAACTAGTTCTTCTCATTAAATTCTGAGTGATAAGCCTGCCGGAATCATGCTTGCTGTAGGCTTACAATTTGCTGCTAAGGATCGCGTGTTCTCTCCTGACTGATGTTCAGCTTTTCCATAGGGGGAAAAGTCAGTAACTGAGAGGCACAAAGTAACTTTACCTTCCTTGATGTAGAGGAACTCTGATGAGAAAGAAATTCTACTAAAGGACCAGTTTCCTTTATTCCAACTCATTCTCACTGAATTTGGCTTTGGAAAGTGGACTTTCCTCAAGTCCTGCTCCGAGTTTTAAGCAAGGGCAGGAAGTAGGTTGCCTTGGGTGTGTTCTTTGAAGAGTGTGGGCAGTGCCTGAGGGTTCTGCGGAAACACCTCATGATCTACTTCCCTTCCCTTAAGGCTTGTGTAAAGGTCCGGGCCCTTTGTGAGCAGAAATTTCAGAGGTGCTCCTGGCAGCCCCGGCAACTGGATTAATTGCTAGGTGAGCCTAGAATAACATAGTAGTGTGGATACAGCTCTTCATTAAAGGGTAAACCTACAATTAACGGATGATTAAAATGGTCAACCTTCAGACTTATGTTTAAATTCCTTATTCCAAAGCAAACTAAATTACTTCCTGTAGGTTTTTCCAAATATGAAGAGCCAGGTAGTATTTCCTGTGTCTTTTTGTTTGTCTTTAATGTAATTTTTCTTTTCTGATTCTAGAGTGCCAGAATGGAGTTCACATATGTATAGATTCTGTAGGGTGGGAAGGCTTTTTTTTTTTTTTACATCTGATTGTCTCTCTCTATGTAAACTATCATCTAAAATAAATAAATAAATAAATAAATAAATTTTCCAGGCAAGTAAGGAAGATAGTTATCTAAATAGGTGTTTTTTGTTGTTATCTTTGTTTTGTATGGGTGTGTTTTTTAAAAGTTCTAGGATTGCTATCCTTAATTTCAAAAGAGCATTGGTTATAACCGTTTTCAAAAAAGAGATCTGATGGTTAGGGGTTGACAAAATCAAAACACATACCCAAAATTTGGAAAAGTACACATTATTGGTTTAAATGTGTTTATAATCAGCCAAGTGACTGTGCAAAATGACATTCTTGTGTTCAATATCACTGCACACTGAGTCACCCAGCTAGTTTTCTGACAAAAACATGATCTCTTTTTAAATTTGTTTACAATTTCAGCATGCTGTGTAGTTCTGAATGAAAACACTACATCATTTCTAAATGAAGTAGTTAACACTTTGAAGGACTATACTTTAAAGTTTCAAAATGTGAGGTTCTGTATTAGTGTAAAATGAGCCTGAATTTAGAATCAGGTTGCATGGACCCTGGGACTTGGCCTACTAATGACAGGATGACTTTGGGCCACCACGTTACCTCTCTGAACCTCAGTTTCCTCGGTTACCCCTAACATGGGAAAATTAACTTATCCCTGTCAACCTCATATGATTATTATCAGAATCAAAATAAGTAAGGTGTGTGAAAGTGCTCTGTAAACTGCAAAGCACCACACAAATGCAGGGTGTAATTATTCTGATGGGCTTGCCTAATGTGTCACAACACCACCCAAACTGTGTCATCCAAGGCGTTATGTGAAACTCAGTGGGAATAAAGTGAAATGGGCTGTTTCTCAAACTGTTTTGCTTGTGTTGAAAAATAAACTGAATGTGCTTGAGCAGAGGCTTTGAAAAGAGTGAATGTTAAATTTTGGGAATGCCGTCTTTATGAGTTTCTGGTTTAAACCCATCTTAGTTTGATTGGACTTATGATAGGAAACACTTTATGAGGCCAATGGCACAGATTTAGCTAGTTTTAACAATTGAAACTACCACTGTTTTTTATGTGTATGTACATGTATAAAAGGATACACATGCTAATTAACCTACACCAGTGGTTCTCAACCAGGCAGATTTTGCCTTTTCCCCACGTCCCCTAGTGATATTTGGCAATGTCTGAGACACTTTCGGTTGTCACA
Organism: Mormoops blainvillei; assembly: GCA_004026545.1. Classification (NCBI taxonomy): domain Eukaryota; kingdom Metazoa; phylum Chordata; class Mammalia; order Chiroptera; family Mormoopidae; genus Mormoops; species Mormoops blainvillei. The sequence goes on along the minus strand of PVJD01015388.1, from coordinate 10,451 downwards.
ATTGATGGGGCGGGGTGGTGCTACTGGATGTGCACTGAAACCAGGGATGCTGCTTAACATCCTAAAGTGCACGATAGCCTCCCAAACAGAGTATCTGACCTGAAATGTCGATGGTGCTGAGGTTGGGAATAAGCCGCAACACAATGAAAATATTTAAAAGAAATGAAAACAGGTATAAATTTACTTCTGGGTCTTTGGTATGTTGCCCAGGAATGGAAGAAGAATTTATGTAAGCAAAGGAACTAAGCTCTCTGCCACCATGAAGTTCAAGACTGTTTTCTACTAGTATCCAAAATGAGAGAGGCTTTATTTTCTTGACTTAAGAAGCACTCTTTTTCCCTGGCCGATGTGGCTCAGTGGATTGAGCGCTGGCATGCGAACTGAAAAGTCTCTGGTTCGATTCCCAGTCAGGACACATACCTGTGTTGCGGGCCAGGCCCCCAGTTTGGGGCATGCAGGTGGCAACTGATGGATGTTTCTTGCCCTCTCTTTCTGTCTCCCTTCCCCTCTCTCTAAAAATACATAAATAAAATCTTTTTAAAGAGTGTCCTTTCTTTTCCTTTTCTGTAACAACTGTTCTCTCAAGTACCTCCTGCGGGAGAAGCACAGTTTTCTAGGCCGTATCAGCCTTTTGGAGAAGGCAGCACAGGCAGAAGAACACCCAACTTTGGCTTTAAAAGGTCAACTCCTGTAGGAAATACAGTGACTGTAAACCCTGGGAGAGTCACTGTGACCTCCCAGGCAAATTGCCCGCAGTTTCCCCGCCTTGGAAGATGGACATGGGGATAATCTGTTTCCAAACGTGTTTGAGAATGCCCAGATTAAAAGAGATGTGGAAAAAACCATAAATGTATCTGCGTGTGTGTGAATGAAACGCACAAGAAATTCTAGAAGGAACTCTGTGAGTTTGAGTTTTTACCGAAAAATCTAGTATTTGACATATTTAGGACCTATAAGTAGTCACCATTGGTTGGATCTCTTGGGGCAATATCATTTCTTAAAATAATTGAGTAAACATCACAAGTGGGCAACTCAAGGAAAACGAGATTACGATAGTTTAAGGCCCAGGTAATTCTGGCACTAGCACAGGTAATCTGGAGCTGAGAAAACTCACCTGGTCTTCAGCAGTCCGACACTGTCCTCCCCTCCTTGATGCTGCCCTCCCCTCCTTGCAGGAGTGTCTGCCGTGGGAGCGGCTGTCAAACACCCTGCACAGTCAGGGGGAGGAGCAGGAGAAAGTAGGAATGATGTCTCCAGCCCATCCCTTGAGGCAGCTTTTGGCAAGGCAATCCCTCTTTGCCCCGCCCCAAAATATTTCCCTCCGCATTGCCTTTTTTTTTTTTTTTTTAACATTGATTTGTTACACTGACAAAGATTTCATTTGGAATAACAAGTGTCTTTTAAAAAAGCAAGCATTTTGTGCCTGCCTTCCTTCTTTATTGCTCCGCACCCCAATCTCACCTCTCCTTCACAGTTTAGCAGCTTAAACCACGCCTCCCCTCTTAGAAGAAATTGCTCTGGCCCTGGCTTCCCACAGCACCGTCTGGCTCACAGCTGGCCTGTGGGCCCTTTGACCGTACGGACCTTGGCGTATCCATCCTCACCCCCAGACAGGAGCCTGCACCGTGCCTGCGCGGGGCAGGCGTAAATGTGTGCGAATGAAGGAATAAACAGTCCGCAACAACTGTGTCTGTCTGAGGGGCATTGCCCTTCAGATCTCAGTAGGAAGCAATGAACTGCTTTCCCTCTAAAACCCAGAAGAGGCCATGGGGTGTCAGTGAGAATGGGGTGGGGGGCGGAGTGGTGGGTGATATTAACATGCAGAACCCTTTGTAAGAGGTGGTGGGGAAAGAGCACAGGAAGGCAGGTGAAGGAGGACAGAGGACAGAAGGTAGACCAGGACTCTGTACATTTGTCACCCAGGAAAAAGGGCAGAACAGTTTCTTGTTCAGTCTTCTCTCTCCTGCACTGTATTCCCAGAATTCAGAACACAGGCTGCTGTATTAGAGTTTCAAGTCATGGGTTAAATAGGGTTTGGTAATCTATCTGGAGTGCATCTCCCCCCTTTGATGAGATATTTTTTGGGTTCCATGCTATTGATTTCAACATATTTTGGAAGTAGACTGGCTTGTACGAGAAGAATGCCTATAAATTGACTAGAACTACAAAACAAACTATTTGTGATGTTAAATTTAAATGAACTCTTGCGAAATCGTTTTGGATTGAATGATAACCTACCATGTCTTTTTTCTTCTCAGGAAAATGGCAGACAGTTTTTCGGTAAGTGTTTTGTGTCTGTTTTCTTATATTCTAAGTTCACATAGGCGGAGAGTTGTGTTTCTAACACGACTTTCTCTTCTCTCACACCACGTGCCCTCGTCTGGCCTCACCTGTCCAGTGAGGGCTTGTAGGCCAGAGTCTTGCTTTTCCAACAACAAATTTGGAAAGAGCCAGGTGGAGAAAGGCGTGGGACTCGCTAAAAGTGGCCACTTTGCCAAAAGGCCTGGGACAGAAGCGGCGAACGCTGCGGGCCAGGAGCTGAGAAATAAGCTGAGCGACGGGAAACGGGGTAGAGCCTGAGCCTCTTGCGTTTTGTGATTGTTTCTCTCAGGCCACTTAGGAAAGACGTGCTTTTACACAGAGGATGGCTAGCTCTGATTTGAGCGAACTGTGAAAATGCAACCCCCCACGACCTGAGATGACGGGAGACATACTGGCAAAGCATATATAATCTCAAAGTCTAATTTCAGTCTCTTTGGAACTCGAAAGTATTTTAACAGGCGGAAACAAATTTATTGATAAGAATTTCATACCTTCCCCATAGCCCTCTACTTCTGAGGTCTCGTATTCCTGTTTTCCTGAAAATTCCATTCTTGTGACTGTTTTTCATCCTCTAACTGTTTATATCTTTCTTTCCAGCTTAATGATGCCCTCCCTGCTTCTGGGAACCCGAACCCTCAAGGATGGCCTGGCGCATGGGGAAACCAGCCTGCCGGGGCAGGGGGCTACCCAGGGGCTTCCTACCCTGGGGCTTACCCCGGACAGGCGCCCCCTGGCGCCTACCCCGGACAGGCACCTCCTGCCGCCTACCCCGGACAGGCGCCCCCTGGTGCCTACCCTGGACAGGCGCCCCCTGCTGCCTACCCCGGACAGGCGCCCCCTGGCGCCTACCCTGGTTTTACAGCACCTGCCTATCCTGGACCAACTGCACCAGGACCCTACCCTGGACAGCCAAGTGGGCCTGGGGCCTACCCTGGTGCCGGCCCCGCTGGTGTCCCTGCGGGACCACTGGTAAGATGGCGTTAGTCATTTCATGTACTTGATCGTGACCAGGACACAGCTAAGGAAGAACACAGCAATTTTCTGGGGCTATAGTGCCATCACTTTGAAGCGCTTTGGCTGGGAGCTTGTTCTCGGCACTGACCTACAAAGGGCTTCAGGGAAAACCGAAGCTTTAACCTTACGGATTAGAGCCACTTTTCAAAGACCAGACATGGTGTGCGTTGGTCCCATAGAAAAAATGGTCATTGAGCTTAGTATGTGTAGCGTTGGTATAAAGAGGAGGTAATGTATCTTCCGAAGCCATCTGTAAAGCAGCTTTACTTATAAATCAAGTTAAGAGCATAGTAATGGGGGAAAGTTTTTGTTCTTGTTACTAATACACACTGAGTAAATAACGTGCCAGCAGTGTGCTTCTACATGATCTCGCCTGACCCCATAGCCACACTACAAGACACTGTTAGCGTCCCCATTTTACACAGGAGGAAACGGGGCTGTGGAGTTACACAGCTTGCCCACAGTCAGAGAGAGAGCATGCGGGGAAACCAAGGTAATCGAGTTTTGAAAAATCTTATAAAGATACTTTTGTAATCCAAGGATTGAGGATTGAATTTTCATTTATATTAAAACACATATTAGTAAATACATTCTAAGAGCAAAACCTTAACTCTGGAGGGCTGAGGCGCATCTCAGACGCAGATCCTCCCCTTCTGGGTGTGTAGTCTAGCTGGGAAATAAGCAGCTCTGAGGAAAGAGGTCAGTAGCAGCCTGGAATCAGACCCGCTCAGGGCTCTGTAGAAGATGGCACCGGCTGCAGCTGGCCTGCTTTCAGGTCAGCTTACAGGAAAGCACAGAGAAGGTGTCGGGGGTGCCGGTGGCACTGAGCAGGGCCCAGACCACAGACGGTTAGCCCGCTGCAGATAGAGGGGGACATGGAGGCAGATGGGAGGGAGATTGCAGAGGAAGAACCTCAGAAATTACTGGTTAAGTCTTAGGAGTCAGAGATGACAGGCTTTTCAAGACAGGACAACGAGGGCACCACTCAAGGGTCAGCCCAAACCGGGAACTCAGGAAGGGGGCGGATGGGGGAGGGAGCAGGAAAAGCAAGCCCAGTTCTTATCTGTTGAATTTGCAGCATGGCGCAAACCCGGAAGGAGGAAGTATGGGACCAGCACAGATCAGGGCTACAGATAAAAGACTTGGGTGATAGTTGAACCCTGGGGAGAAATTATAGAGGGAAGAAAGAAGAGGCCAGTGATGGAGCTTTGATAATATTTACAATACCTTGAACATAAATATTTGAGGAATGAACTAGGAAATGTATTAACCAGAAGGTGTTCATTTCACAAGTACTGAGTATCTGCCACATACCAAGTACTCTGCTAGTGCCGTGAGTGGAACACATGAGAATGCAGAAGCCCAAGAATATGACGTGATGAAGGATGTTATGTGACAAGGGTCTTAAGAGTGGCACAAAAATGTTAATGTTGATCGTAAGGCCTAGCTTAAGGCCTTTCAAAATATAGTCTAAGTGAATGAACTATAGATTGGGATGGCCCTAGTAATAAAAGCCACAATGCTCCAAAAAGGACTGTGCTCTGCCTTTGGTACCAATTAATTGATGGGTTTAGTCTCGGTTATTAGTTGTGTATGTAGGGAACTTCATCTCCTCAGGCCCTGGGCACGGTGGCCCGAGCGTCTGGACAGACGGCTTAAATGAGAGTTTCGTGTTATTCACACGTATTAATAGTGACTGAACTTCAGCAGGATATTTCTCTTTCTTTCTCCAAGAAAACATGACTATTGATACACATGTGTTTTCATCCTCAGACTGTGCCTCATGACCTGGCTTTCCCTGGAGGAGTCATGCCTCGCATGCTGATAACAATTCTGGGCACGGTGAAGCCCAATGCAAACAGGTATAGAGGAAAATTGAAAAGTCTAACATAGTCGTTAATTGGTTTTTGAATAAAGGCTGACCTATTTTGAAGTTTAATAGAATCTTTAAAACTACACATTTAGTGTCTTGGTGTTACCACAGTTTGGGATGAAATCAATAAATCAATATGTGTTCCCACCAAGGGGACAAGGCTTCCCTTACCAAATCTTGTTTTTCTCCAAGAACCTAAAGAAAACAGAGTTCTACATTGTGAGGACAAAGAGGAAGAGCAGAAAGACCCATTCTGTTGGTCCTTCCTGGCAGTGAAAACCTTAGCATTAGAGGAAGGTAGAGCCTTTGTAATGCCATGTTTGGCCATCCCTCCACCTCTGAAACATATGGTGTCTCAAAAACCAAGCATGCACTTTAGTATAGTGCCCATCAGAAGTGAGGATCCGAAACCAAAAGATCGCACTGGACACAGTGGTGAGTTGATCCGAGCACTTGTATGTGATCCCACTGTGTCCTCAAACAAGTCTCCCTGCAGTTGTGCAGGTCACAGTGCAGTCTCAGAGCCCTGGGACTGGCCTGCCGTGCCCACTTTGACACTGGGTGCAACTGCAGAGCCACAGATTCCCACGGTGTTTGCCTGGTCTGCAGATGATAAGTGGCAGGATGGGGAACCCCAGTCTTCTGAGTAGTCACCATTTACTTAAAAGGTTTGAAAAGATTGTACGAGTTGAAGGCTTCATCAAAATAAGTCAACCTTTGCCATTGGAACTGGTTTGACTGAGGTGAGCTAGGATGGGGTACGACGTTGAGCTATTTTAGGAAACTCCATGCTGATTTCTGACTGCCCTGGGACACCAGGCTCTGGTTATCACCACTGGTTATATAATACTTATATATAATACAAACAGGCTAAGGATATCCTGAGACCATCCAGAATGACTGTCCCTAAGGTTAGTGGTGCCACTAAAGCTCCTGCAGCCCTTAATTAATGTGTCTCTGGGTCTTACAGGCAATATATAAAAACATACAAACAGCATCTGTGAATGTCACCTTACTCCTGGTGAATCAACTGGAGCCACCTCCTCCGTTACCAGGAGACCGACTGGCTTCCGATCTGATCATTTTACATTCAAATAGCCCATTCACGCCAACCTCTAGACAGCTTCCTGGTCTAACCCATAATCATTGCCCTAAGACAACTCTTTTTTCCAGGGAGCTTATATAGCTTCTCTAAACACAATACTTCCCTCCACAACAAAGCCTGTTTCACGGCAAACTGCAAAACGTATATATTCTCTGCCTATGTTCTTATCCATCTTTCCTCCCAACATGACACAGAGCCCAGGACACCTTATTCTGTATATGCAGCACTCACAGTTAATATCTGCTCGCTTCTCACAACCCGTCACTCAGAACCACACTGGTATCTTTGCCTTTATTTAGGGTTATTGAACTGAAAATTTCAGCTCCAGTTACACTAGAGATGTGGACCAACACTGTGGCAGGTCAAAACTTATTTTGGTTGAAATGGTTAAGGTGCTGCTAAACAAAAAATTATTGCTTGGTCCTACAAATTCTGTGTAAGGAATTAGAAGAAAAAGGAATGCTTAAGGTGGAAGAAATGACAATATCTTCCTTTTCCCTGAAGAGGAAATACAGCCATTGGATATTTAGTCAAATACAATTTCTATTGTCCTTTGACTGTTTTGGTCCTTTCCCTGTGAATACATCTGTGGTTGGGTCGGTTGCCAGGGGAATTATTGTTAGTGGGTCAGGAGTGCAGATTTGGCTTTTTAACAAGAGCACCAGCTGAATCTGATGTGAGTGCTCTGTGGAGCACACTTTGAGAAGCTGGGGGGCAGCGTTAGTGGTTTAACAGAGGACTTGTGTTTGCATTAACATCCACCAAGAAGGAATGGGGTCGAAAAGTCCCACTTCACGTCGTGGAAAGTTCAACACATTTATTGTCATGATTTTAGAACTTAGCAATGATACTGAACATTAAGTACATAATCTCATTCTTTCTGTTTTCACAGTAGGTTCTTGGTTAACAGGAGGAAGCCAGGATTTGATCTATTTTTTTAAAAGATTTATTTTATTTTTAGAGAGAGGGGAAGGGAGGGAGAAACATCAATGTGTGGTTGCCTCTTGAGTGCCCCCTACTGGCGACCTGGCCCGCAACCCAGGCGTGTGCCCTGATTGGGAATGCAGCCGGAGACCCTTTGGTTCACAGGCCAGCACTCAATCCACTGAGCCTCACCAGCCGGGGCTGATCTCTTATTTATGTGACTGGCTTGCCATTGGTGGATATTGAAAGCAACCTGGCGGGGCAGGAAGGAGGTAACTATTGTCACATGCAATGTGAGAATAACATGCCCTCAAAGTGGCCTCCAACCCCCATAAGGAACACAGAAACAGAAACATAGACACATGGAACAGACTGACAGCTGCTGGAGGGGAGCTTGGGGTCTGGATGAAAGGTCCCCAGGACTAGTCAAAGAACATTTTTGCATGACCCATGGATGCGGACAACTATACAGGGTTGGCTGAGGGAGAAGGGAGGGTGGGACTGCGTGGAGGTAGGAAAAGGCAAAAAAAAGAGGAAACAACTATAATAGCATAAACAATAAAACAAAAATTTAAAAACCTCTATAAGGAAACCTTGAAGGGTTTTTGAGTTGTGGGGGTAAAGGGGAAATTACAGCTGAAGAGAATGATGTAGCTAAAGACGAGGCAAAACAATTCCAGCACATGTTGCCTTGCTTACTTTTAGGTGCTCCACTGTAGTACATTGAATACTTGGCCTAGCATACCTTTTGAACCCATTCTCTGGTTTGTGTTCTGTTTAGAAAATTTTTCTGAATTTTATAAAATGATTTGTTCCTTTAGAAGAGCATGTGTTTTACTTGATACAAATACACAACCTGAATCATTCTATTAACTCTGCCCTTCGGTTTAAACAGACTTGCTTTAGATTTCAAGAGAGGGAATGATGTCGCCTTCCACTTTAACCCACGCTTCAATGAGGACAACAAGAAAGTCATTGTTTGCAATTCAATGCTGAATAATAGCTGGGGAAGGGAAGAAAGACAGATGGTTTTCCCATTTGAAAGCGGTAAACCATTCAAAGTAAGTTAATGCTATTATTATATATTGATAATGCCTCTTGTTCATGGGGAAATCACTCTAAAACCACTATGTACTTCAGATGAATTTTTTGAAACCGATTTTAGAGAGAGAGGAAAACGGGGGAGAAAGAGAGAGAAACATCGATTTGTTGTTCCACTTATTTATGCATTCATTGATCACTTCTTGTATGAACATGATACAACCTTGGTGTATCAGGACGATGCGCTAACCAACTGAGCTATGTGGCCAAGGCACTGAAATGAGATTTTTGTCAGGTGTCCTGGGACACTCCACCAGCTCCTCCCGATCCCGGAGGACCAGGATCAGCAGGCCGGAACATGGCCAGGAGTGGCACGCTCCCTATCTCCATCCTGTTACCACCTTGAGTTTAAGCTTTTCTGGAAATGAGAAAAACCGCATCTTTAATAAAAAGCAGAGTCTCAGTTGGACTGAGACTTAGTTCCTTAAAAAATACATAGTGGCCTAGCAATTAAAACTGAAGTTTTTTTAAATGAAAAAATTAATTTAAAAAGAAATTACAGTTGACATGTTAGTTTCAGATGTATGGCATACATTTTTTGAATCCTGAAATACATGCTTATGAAAAGAAATATATTTTAAAATAATTTTTTTTGTTTTATTTTTTTGTTTAAAGATTTATTTTCAGAGATGGGGAGGGAGAAAAAGGGAGAGAAACATCAATGTGTGGTTGCTTCTCGCATGCCCCACACTGGGGACCTGGCCCACAACCCAGACATGTGGCCTGACTGGGAATCGAACTGGTAACCCTTTGGTTCAACAGGCCGGCACTCAATCCACTGAGCCATACCAGCCAAGGCTAGATTTTTAAGTTAACTAAAAAGTCCTCCATCATTTAACCTCCTGAAGGTTGCAACTTGGTGAATATTTTTCCAGTATTTTCTATGACATACAGTGCTCTTTTTATTTTTAAGCACTGCTTGACCAATATTTATTCAGTTCACAGTGCTGTGTTAGGATTGACTGTAGAGTGGGCAATAAAGCCGCTAGACTCTAAGATCCTCAAGGGCAGAGACAAATAAGGAACACAATCCGCATTCTATCAGTTCTACAAATGACCATAAAGATGAAATGTGGACACCCTGAGCTTAGGACAGACTGGCTTTGAAATTAATGGGCATTTCTCACAGTTTTGTGTATGTGCCATTTCAGATACAAGTACTGGTTGAATCTGACCACTTCAAGGTTGCAGTCAATGATGCTCACTTGTTGCAGTACAATCATCGGATGAAAAGTCTCAACGAAATCAGTGCAGTGAAAATTTCTGGTGACATTGACCTCACTAGTGCTTCATACGCCATGATATAGTCAAAGGGGCAGATCTTTTTTAAAATGAAATTGAATGTCAACTGTACCCATTTAAAACTTTACTTCAAGTGAAAAATTTTACCTTTATTCAACAACATCCTTCTTGTAAATCATCCATTTAATAAATATTCTAAAAGTTACCTGTTTGTATGTCATTTAATTGGGGCAGTTTATCCTTGATGATGAACAGTGGACTCAATGGTAAAAGAAATATGTAGCAATATTAATATTAGAATAGAGTTTTTTGTACTTACTAAATTATTTTAAAAGAATTAGTAAATACTACCCAAACATTAATCTTGTTCTTCCTGAGTTTCAAAAAAACAAGGAAATCACTCTTGTTTTCTGAAGAAAATACCATATATTCAGGAAATGTGAAAAGTAGAGTTTACCCAGAGATGACCTGTGACCCATAGGCAATCTCTGTTTGCATTCCGGAACATTTCTTCTGAGTCCTTTTAAATCTTATTTTCTCTCTCTAAACTCAACTTCACTGCTTTAAAGTTAGTTTTGGATACCAATGTGAGCCTATTTCCTCACAGGTTTTCTTGGTTTCTACAAAACTTCCAGATTTGTAGAGGGTGGGGGAGTAGTTTCTCCATTAGATATATAATCAGCTTCAAAAATTTAATAGTTCCCATTGTTAACATTCTTAACTATGCCTTTCTGCCCTTCCTATTATCAACAAACCCAAAGAATAAAATTTCAAAACTAGGATGTAGTCACACCACTTCATTTTCTGAAAGAACAAAATATTTATTTTTTCTATTCCACCATCTTCTCAAATTGGTAATTTGTCACAGGC
>PVJD01015387.1:0-25132 GCA_004026545.1 Mormoops blainvillei | reverse complement strand
GTTAGGGACCCAGGCAGGGGAAGTCATGGCAGCGCAGCTGCGTTTTCCTGTGAATGGGCTTGAACCAAGGGGCAGACGCATGTTGGGGAGACACGATTTTATTTTGTTTGATTTTATTTTGCATTGCATTTGTTTAAGGAAGAACAGGTCCCAAGAAACACAAACACCACTTTAGGGAGTTCTGAGGTGCAAAACTGAACTTGCTAATTTGTTGGGCAAGATGTCCGACCCCTTGCTATGTTTACTGAGGTGTCCAGCTTGGGCCTTTCTCTGAAGCATCTGGAGGAAGTGAGCGTTGACAAAGTGCACTGGAGGGGTGGTGGAAGACTGAAGAAAAGGGGGCAGTCTGGAGAAGATTGCACCGTGATTCCCCTCTCTCAGGTGAGACCGATGCTCGCTCTCCTTAAATTGCTCAGTGCGGGAATCAGCATGGCTGTGCCCTGGCAGAACGAATGAAGACGCGCAGACCTATTCGTCTTCACAGGGCTTTCATTCTCTCCACATAAAGAGCAGCCTTGCTGGGCGAAAATTATGGCCTGAGCACATCAAGGCCTGCACTTTCCTAGTAAAGGCAGCATTTAAGGGATGTAAATGAAGGTCCTCGATGTGTATTTTTATGCCTATCTGCACACTGCAAAACATCAATTTAAAGCAGTAGAGAGGTAATGTCTGGCCTGTGCAGGGAGCCCTCGCGAACATCATTTTGCACCCCTAAAAGACATCGCTTCCATGTCACACCTTCGGAGAGACGATTTTGATTCAAGTAGCTTCCTTCCCTTTGGTTCTTCCTTTGCCACCTTGGGTTCAAGGTACCGCAACAACATGACTGGTGAAACACATCCGCCAAGGCGCGTGCGCGCGCACGTGTCAAGGAGGAAAGGGACTGTTGATTTTGACCTGCAGTGCACTTCTTTCTTTCCCTGTAGAAGCTGCCAGGTGATAACACAGCAGGAAAATATTGGAATGTGTAAACCGTAGAAAAAAGCCACAGGGTAATGGTTAACATCAGGTGAGCCGCAGGCCCGCCCCTCGCGTTCTCAGCGTGCAGTGCTGCCAGAGCACGTGGGGTACCCAGAGTGGGCAGCGTCGTGAAAGAGGCTGTGCTCTGTAATTACCCGGGGCTGACAGTTGCTGCACACCTTCTCTAATGATACCTGGCGCATGTCTTAATGCCTTACTCAGGCATAAAGTAAACTACCACTTTACAACCACCTTGGGCACCGTAACTCGCTGCCAGCTTCCTATGTAATCACTCCTGGAAGTTGGGTAAGGGTGGAATATGCTAGGTCTCTGTATTTCAGGTTAACCATAGAAAGACTTAAACGCTTGAAATAAACCTGCGTTTATGGGTGTAGTCATAACTTTTTGGATTCTGATATTTAGGGAAGGGAAATTATGGTAAGTCTTAGATCCTGGAGAAGAATTCGGAGTTCCTCAGAAAAGCGCCCTATAAATTCCAGGTATAATTATCTGGATCATCGTTGTCATTATTTCCATCTCAACATGTTTCTAGGTGTATGGTTGGAAATAAAATTAATCTTGTGGAGTGTAACCCTCGGGGCCCTGAGAAACGAAGACCCTGGAAAGGAAAGGCATCCCACTGCCCAGGCTTTAGGGCTTGTTTACTGGTAACTTTTCCAAAGGCAGGGCACAGGACAGTGGGGGCACCCCCCGTAACACATGACCCTGCTTTGTCATGTGTCCATGTCACCTGATTGAATTGTCTGCTGTGACTACTGTAGGGGATGATAGCAGAAATAATCCATTCAACTTCAGTTGGTAGGACAAAGAAACAACTCATGAAGAAAATTTGCATTATTTCGCTCAGATTGCATCACTGAATAGGGGGAAGCATCCTGTTCAGAAGGATGTCTGGGTGAACCTCCAGGGAACGGGAAGCTAGCCAGGTGAGCGCATCCTGGTCATCACAGGTGGGGGCTGCGCCGTGTTCTCAGGGAGGTCGGAGCCACCTTCGCGGTTCTTTGTTTGCACAGAGTGGGCAGTAGGCTATGAGTGGAGTGGATTTAGTCCCCATATAAGGGAGAGAAGAGATGGAAATGCTTTTGAGGAAAATCTGGGAGAGGAGTAGAGGACCCGCAGTCTAGGTCTTGTAGGAGGGGAGAGGTCAAAAGAAGCGGGACATCTTCTGTGGAGGTTTAGAACAAGAGGACATTAGAGGCAAGACTGCCTGGGGGTTTTAAGCGGTTTGACGTGGGGTGAAAAATGTTACCCTTGTCCTCCATCTTCCTTATGCAAGTGTTAGAAACATCTACATTGCTCAGGTTTGTGTGTGTGTGTGTCTGTGAATTCCTTAGGACTATGCAGAGAAGTAATGAGTTCTGCACCCAGGTTCTCTCCGAAACAGCAAAAATAGTGTATGTGTAGATGAACTCCAGAGCAAGAAGACTAGGGGAATGCTAATGTAGAGTTTCAATGTGTCTTTCTGGTACTGAACAGAAATCAAACCAACGCAACCATGTGGGGGGGTGCAAAGGAGACCCTAATTGTGCTTGATAATATCTGGCCTAAGAAGAAAATACCAAAGTGCAATTAAAATGAAAGAGCCTGAAGGAAAAGGAGAGAAAATTATTTTAACTGATATCAATGTAATTATTAGTAATTATTTTTAAACAGAATGATGTTGAATGTTTCCACATACTCCAATGTACTTAACTGTTTTATTTTTAAACTTCTTTTGATTATCTGAATCCTTGATGTATCTGAACCCAGAACTCTCCTTTTATATCTCTAGGGATCTGATGTTAAAGTTGAAATAACAAGCTTGGTGCTATCATGATATGCCAATTCAAACAAAATGAGAAGAGATCAAATAAATGATAGCCAAGTAGGATATGTGGAGCTGTTTATCGAGTTGCATCACATTCTGGTTTTCTGTTGATGTTATTCCCTCCGTTTGTCCTTGAAAGCCAGGGGAACCTCTGTGGAGGCAGCCTGTGGGTCATTAAGTCTTTTTTTATTATTTATGTTTCATTTACAGTTGACATACGATAGTATATTAGTTTCAGGTGTACAAACAGTGATTAGACATTTCTGTGCCTTATGAAGTGATCAGCTGGGCACACCCAGAATCCATCTAAGATCTGAAAAGTACCTTCAAGAGAACCCCTTCTCCAGCCTATAATGCAGCCTTACCTGTGCTCTGACGGCCTGGGATTGAGACCTAGCTCCTGCTTAAACTCTTTAGGTGTTAACAAAGCTGACAGCTCCATTTTCTGAGCTGCTTGAGTTGTTAAAACATTTCATGTAAGCAACAGGATGTTCAGTGCAACTTCTTTTCTTGTCTCCAGGGTCCCAAAGTTGAAGGACAAAACATTCTAACTCAAGGAGCTAAATTCACAAAGGGGGTGATCCTATCCCAGGTCTGTTTACCTTAGCCCTCAGCACCCACTGGCACGTATTAAAAATGGGAATTGAAAAACTTCAGGGGGGAAATTTCATTGGAGAGCTCTTCCTGTGTTTTACTGGGATGGAGGAAAAGAGTTAAGTCCTCTGGTCCCCACTGTAAGTGAGGAGACATGAGGGAGGGATCAGGTGAAGACTCTCACATGTGTTGGTCATGCCGTCTGAAGTTGTGTTGAGTTATTCTTCAAAGATCTAATGTCTAATGGTGAGGGGTTGTGACAGGAGCTGCCCCTTCCTGGTGGCAGAGGGAAGAGAATCCCTGGGAATGAGCTTCCCCTGCTCCGGTTGTGTCCTTACCGTTATCTAGATTTGAATGCCTGGCTCTGACACTGGAACCATCCAAAGAGTGGCCCGTGAGTGAGAAGACGTGGAGCTGGGAAGACAGAGGAGGTCAATCACTCATGCATCCCAGGGTTCCAGCCCAGATTATAGGAGGAAGGAGAGACTTCAAATAGGACAAGAGTCAGAACTTTTATGCTGTTGGCTATAGCTTAAAAAATTATTGCAACAGTCCCTGGCTGGTGTGGCTCAGTGGATTGAGTGCCCACCTGTGAACCAAGAGGTTGCTGGTTCAATTCCCAATCAGGACACATGCTTGGGTTGCAGGCCAGGTTCCCAGTTGGGGGTGTGTGAGAGGCAACCAATCTCACCTCTCTCTAAAAATAAATGTAAAAATATTTAAAAAAAATTATTGCAATGAGATTATTCTTTGACTAAATGGGACTGAGAGGCTGGCTCTAGATGCCATCAATGCTGGCTAGAGAGGAATGATGACCTATAGTGTTTAAATGAGCAGAGAGGAAAAAATTATTTTCCTCCCTTCCTCCTCCCCGTCCTTTCCATCCCCCCTTCCTCCCTCCCTTCTTTCTTTCTTTCTCTTTACACCCTACTGAGTCCAGCTGTTTCAATAAATTAATTTTACTTAAACTGATGATAATCTGGTTTCCTTTTACTTCACCTTGGTTTTATTCTTGTCTCTGAAGGTATATACAAAAAAAAATTAATTTACCATATTAACTACTTTCAAAGATTTGAAAATTACATTTGTAGGCTCCCTGAAATGCTTCATACTGAGGGTTGCAAATCCCCTAATTCTCCAGCCACTTTTTCTACAACTGTTTTATATCCTCTGCCAGTCTGGTCACCATCTTCCACATTATTCTAGGTTAACACCATTCATCTTAAATCCGAGGCTCTTCTTTCAGTGGTGCTCTGAGCACAAGGCCCATCCTGCCACTAACCCTGTCATAGCACACAGCGTGGTTATGGTAAAGCTGTGTCCTGCATCAGGGCTAGGAAGAGTTGGCTTAACAGCACCTATTAAAAGTATAATTTCCAAAAAATTAGTTATAATGATAAAATTTCAATCAGATGTATTTTTAAAATAAGACCATTCTTCCGTTTAGGTGAACTAGTTTTAGGTGGGCATCAGCATGGTATGATTTGAAAATTTAACATTATGCCCCAAGTCCTTATTTATACTGCTACTTAAAATGCTAGTGATCCTCATCTGGTATTTGCGTTGTCCATACATATGCAACTGGGAAAGTCCTCTAACATTCCAGGGTACTTTTTATCTCAACTGTAAAATGAGGAACTGGATAGGACTGAATTAAATTCCTCAAACGTTTATGGCGTGAGTACTAAATATGTTACTATAATACTGTATAATGAACTATGATAATAATAAACTATATAATAGCATAATAAACTATTCCTGCCTGAAGGGAATTCACCAGTTAGAGAGAAATAAACAAATATTCAACTAGTACTGGGACCAAACAGAGTGAGAGAACATAAAAGAATGTTAACACCATGAAGTTTCCTATTTCCCTGAGAAAAATATTTGTTGAACAATTGGATGCAGTGAGACCCAAGAAAGATTCATGTTTCTTCCCATTTTATAGTTCATTGAGATTGGTACTGATTCCTATTTTTAAAGAGTTTCTTCCTCTTGTGTAATAGTATTTAGAATTGGACATATTCCCAAGGTATAACTTACTATATAATACCTTCTTGCAAATAAATTTAGGTTACTTTTGCTGGACCATCATGGTAGTACCTGGGAGCTGGGGAATAGAAGGTGTCTTGCTGGCAGGGGAGAGGAGAGAAGAGGAGGGAGAAAGCAGTGCTTAGAAAAGGTGACTGTGGACAGAGAGAAGTGAAAATTATTGTCTCTTCCTCTCAAATTTCCCAGAGTTGTCCATGTAGTCCCACATAAGCGAACCTTGAGTTGCTTGAAGTATTTGTTTCTCAGATACTGCATGTACCTTGTTGTCAGAGCTACAGAAAGTTTGGGATAGTGGAGCTGGAGCTGAGCTAGACATTGATCAGCTTTCATTCACAAAATGGAAACCAAGTAGGGCCTGTTGGTAAGAGACTCTATGGGAAAAAGGTGTATCAGAGAGTCAGAGGCCAGAATGGGTGAAATAAGGAAGTGAGAGAGTGTCACAGCTGGTTTTGTCCTAAAGGTTTTGTAATTCCAACCATGTACATATCACAGGAAGTTGCTGATGTCGGCCTGACTTGCAAAATATATTAAGCAGCGAATAATTGGACTTGATGTCATTGAATAAAGCACATGTTAGAGAATCAGTTTAAGTTAAGTGTGTGTAAACGCAGAGGTGAGAGAGGGAGAGGTGTTCCTGTACATGGGTGCAAAGCAATAGTAACCATACGAAGTAGCTCTTTGACTCATTGATGTTGTCGAGGCAGATGCAATTATATGACAAGTTCAAATGGCGGTACATATTGGCAGGAAAAATAACAGATGTTCCGTGATAGAACTTAGAAAAGAACTTAGAAAATGGAGTTCCGGAACTCCATTCCGGAGTGGAGTTCATGTAGCTCTCAGCACCCGGTAGAGCAAGTAAATGAGCAGTGGGCCCGTGCGCTGCCCGTGAGGGGCCAGTGGGCGATAGCACCCACTTCTCAGTGCATGCTCGTGCACACACTACGACCAAGAACGACTACAAACACAATCATTTCATCCTAGCTTTGCTATTGGGCAGCCAATAATTTCCTAATAAGAAATAGATCCCAGAGAAGTTAGTTGCCTTCGTGAGTCATGTGAAATAAAGCCACTTTTTCCTTTACTTTTAATTATTTTAAATGTATTCAACAATTCTTAAGATGACTTTTCAGTTTCTTGATTATTCCCATTAAGTTTCTGCCTTCACGTTTTGCTCTCTTATGCTTATTTTTGTCCATTTTATTCTCATGCGGATTTCACCTCCAAGCCAATTAGGTGAAAGATGTCAACTTAACCAATTTTATTATTTATTTACCAAAAATCATTTGGAGAGATGACAGTTTAGAGTACAGGCTACATTTGCTCTTCTGCGTGATTAATCGATTCTAGCTATTGTGCTTTTGAGTTTATTACTCACGATCACACTACATATTTATGACCCAGGAAGGCCACATGACTTGTTAGTAAAGGTCATCTGGTTTCACCCACTGAGGAAGCAACAGAGAAGGCAGAAACTCCTACTTTGTGTAATGTATGCTTTTTATGTTCAACTTTGAGCACGGAATTTCTCATCGCGGATGTGGCTGGTATTCATCCGCTTTAACAGATGTATTGTTAAACTACGCTTACAATTGTGAATTTAATATTGAACTATTTCAGTTGCAATTTTGGCTGAGTTCTAATATAATGGATGTTAACTGTACCCATGTCCCCAAAGGAGATGACACACCATCTTATGTAGGACTTTATAGGAAGTGCATGTGGGTGGGAAGGAGGTGTTTTCCCCTCACCCCAGAAACGATGAGAGGAGCTCTGGAGAAACTATTCCGAGAGCTTGAGGGACACCGAGGATCGGTGCATGTCTCATGCCTGACAAATCAAAAGGTGGGCATCGACTTAAGGATCTTGTGGCAGTACAGTACAGGGCTACCATTGCTCGGTGTGTATTAGGGGTTGAATTTCTGCTCCTCCAAAGCTCTATTAAAGTCCCAACCCCCATACCTGCAAGTGTAACTCAACTTGGAAATAGGGTCTTTGTGGACGTAATCAGCTCAAGGCAAGGGCCCTACTTTAATAAGACCAGCATCCCTATAAGAAGAGGAGAAGATACAGACACACACAGGGAGAAATGGCCGTGTGATGACAGGGGCAGAGATTAGAGTGATATATCCACAAGCCAAGGAATTCCAAGGATGACTGGAAAATGCCAGAAGGTAGAAGAGACTAGAGTGATTCTCACTACGGGATTCAGAGTGAGCATGGCCCTGCCAACACCTTCATTTTTGGACTCCTCGTCTCCAGAATTGTGAGACAAATTTCTGTTGTTTTCATCTACCCGGTTTGTGGTACTTTGCCATGGCAACCCTAGAAAACTAATAAGAGCGTGTAATGGCACTCCTAATGATAGCAAAGTTAGGCAGTTTCCCAGGGACAGGTGATGAGCTCTAAGAGAGAAGTGATGGAGGCTCATTCTAGGTTTTGTTCAAGTGCACTGCTTGAAAGGGCAGGGACAACTCAGCAAAAAGATGTTGTAACTACACATCCGGAGGCCCAAGGGCTTGGACAAGACTTCAGAGCAGTCGTCCAAGGAGTACCTGATTGAGAAATGCTGGTGGAAGGTTTTCTGTGATGAAGATCTCCCAAGAACCCGAGACTGTTCCCATAGAAGACAAGGTCTGTTTCAAACCCAACAGCCATATCCAGGCCTGTTATAATATGTAAGAACTCCCCTGCCCTTTCTCCTATCCTATGTTTATTTAGATCCTGGAGAGGTAACAAATCTATAGTAGCAAGCTGAGGGGGGAGATACTGGAACACAAAGAGGAGGAAAAGGGAAGAAGACATTCCTTCTAGCTTCCTCCACTGTGGGTGGTCAGTGTGAGTCAAGGGGGAAGTTTTAGCACTGAATTTAATACAGGGTTGGTGTTAAACTGGGCAGGGCAAAGTCATTAATGCCCCAGAATTGCTTGGGAGACTTAAGACTTTTTAAAAATTTTGTGAGGTTTATCAGGAAAATCATGGGACCTTCCTTCCCTAGATGTCATCCACTTAGGCTGGGAGACTGGGAGGGGTGCAGGTTGGAGTAGTCACCTTTACATCGATAGGTACAGGTGGACTTGGAGATAAAAAAATGTTACTTTCTATTGCACCCTGTGAGTCTTGCTCATTAAATGCGTTAGAAACTTGAAACACTCTATAGGAAACACTCCTTTTTTAATTTAATTTAATTTAATTTTTTTTATTCTCCCAGAGGCCTATGAGAAAAGCGGGGCCTATATTAATGATGAATAACTAAGATAGAAATGGACTGTTCACACCCTGATGTGGAAGTGTTCTTTCTCTATGACTGATTTCAGTGACAGTTATTGTAGATATTTTTCTTTCTTCATTAGTAAGCACAAGATTTTTTTTACAATGTTAGCTTTTTCTTACTAGAAATTCAAATAGTCATATTTGACCCAAAGGGGGAAAAAAAACCACCACCGTTGGGGATCTACAATATCTTTAATGTTGAAGGTTCTCTTTCTGACCACTTTCAAAGACTGAAATTGTATGTTTCTAATTGTTAAATTTTAGTGTCTTCTTGATTAACTAGGCTACCAGCTATCACAGCCTTACTAAATGCAAATCAGTATATTTTACATTTTTATCAATTGCATTAGCATACAATACACTGAACATATATAAAATGTGCAATTTGATAGTCCTGGCATATGTATACATTTATCTTTAAACCATCACTACAATAAAGATAATGAACATACCCATCAATATACAAAATTTTCCTAATTGCCCTTTGTAGTCCATCTCTATCACTTTTTTTTTATGGGAAGATTTTTATTTCAACTTTAATTTCTTTAGTATATATAAGGCTATTTAGGCTTTTTCTTCTTGACTAAGTGTTGGCAGTTTGGGTCTTTCAAGGAATTTGCCCATTTTATCCTTGTTAAATATATTATCACAAAGTTATAATATTTCCTTGTGATTCTTTAACTACCTGTAAAATCTGTAATGCAATCATCTTTCATTTCTGCTATTCATAATTTCTTTATTCTCCCTAATCAGTATGGTTATTGGCTTATAGATTTTATTAATCTTCTAAAATAACCAGATTTTGGCTTCAGCGATTGATTTTTTCTATTGTATTTCTGACTTCTTTTTCATTTATTTCTACTCTGATATTTGTTATTTTCTTTTATCTTATTCAGATTTAATTTGCTTTTCTTTTTCTTCAGGTGAAAACGGAAACCTTCCTTTTTTCTAATACAGGCATCTTAGTGCTATGCCTTCCCCTCACATGTTGTTTTGGCTGCATCTCCCAAGTTTTGATATATGTATTTCATTTAGTTCACTATACTTTCTAATTGCACTTTGATTTATTTTTTGACCCATGGGTTATTTACTTTCCAGACATTTAGAGAAGTCTTTAGAGATCTGTTGTTGGTTTCAAATTTCATTCCATTATGGTCAGAGAAGATATTTTGTATGACTTAAAACCTTTTTTAGCTTGTCCTGGCTTTCCTCTCCCTAACTATGGCCTGGACACTCTCTTTAGGGAGTAAGCTGGGACATTATTTATTTATAATTTTGTAAGAATCACTGTCATTTGTTGTGAAATGAGGTGAAATTTTTTCTCTATCATTGTAGAATCTCCAGCTGGGCTTGAAAATTAAGATGTTGTAAGACAGAATGACAGAACAGAAGCTTAGTAATTTTACTTTTCCATGTATTTGAAAGGCATTCATAGAAAAACGAAGACCCCCCACCCCCCCAGAAAAAGTGCTTAGACTCAAGTGCTTACATACTAGGTTGAACAAAGAGTAGTGATTGTGGAAAAGTAACTAAAATATGGGGAGGCTAAAGGAACATTAGGGTTATTTAACAAGATTTGTTTTTACAGATTTGTCTTGGCCTGACTCCCTGTCTCTCATGATTGAAATGTTCTTTTCCTCCTGGGATAGGGAGGAAATCTTTCTCTTGGGATTTTTACCTCCTGCTTTTAGAAAGAAAAGGGGGGGTCAGCATGCCCTTTTTGTATCAGCTGTTTTTCAAATGCCTTTAGCTCAAAATAGTGCATATGTCAAACCAACCTATTTTGGCATAGCATGATCCGAACCCCCTTAGTTCAGGTCAGTGTCCAATGTATTAAGAATTGTTGCTTTATATATTCTGTCCAGAGTTTCAGTTGTTTCCAACAGAAAGATAAATATGGCCCCTGTTACTCTATCTTGTTTAGAAGTACAACTTTGCATTTCAATTATATATTCTTTTTATGTGCTTTCTTTTAAAAAATTTATTATTGAATTTTTTTCCATTACCATCCAGTTCTCTTATACATGCCCCTACCACCCAGCAATCACCACGCGGTTGAGCTGGCGTATCTGGGTCCTTGATTTAGCTCTGTCTTTGTAATCAAAACAGGGACAAAGTAATAGGAAGGCTCTGTAGACAGTGAGCAAAATACATGCTTGAGTCTTGTCTTCCAGGAAGAATCTAGAACTTAGAAAAAAAGATAGTGGGATTACTAAGTGTATAGAATCAGACCATGAAATGTTTTTTAAAGACGGACTAATCAGACCCCTGTGGTCGCCATGACTGTAATGCTGTAGAGACACAGTGCCAGATAGCGGCAGGTACAACTTCTGAGTATCATTAATAAAAATGATCTGTGGGACTGGAAATAGATTTCTGGGCAGCATTCACAGAGATTCTGATCTAACAAAGTGGAGCTGGGTCTCTGAAATCTCTATTTTTATAAAGCTCCATACAGTCTACAGAGATGCAAAACTCGTTTTGGAAACCATTAGTCGAGATTTCTTAAGTTACTTTTTACCCTTAGTCTTATCTATATTTAACTTTAGTAATAGTAATAAAAGCTACCATTTGTTGAACACTTAATATGCGTTGCCTAAGGTACCTTACATATATATCTCCAGTCAAACAACCTCACAGTGGAACTTACTATCCTCAGTTTCTGAGAACTGACATTTCTTTCTTTGGAAGACTCAGTAATTTGCCCAAGGCCACATGTGGAGTCCACCTAGAAAATGATGAGCTTAGATTTTATTTACAACCTGGCATCAAATTTGTGCTTTTTCTATTTTATTGTGGTACCTGTGAAAATACTTCACTCCATATATCCTTAATTGTTTGAACACTTATTGGTTGATTTTGGTCTACTGTGTCAATGGTAAAAGATTATTTTGTAAAGGTAGAGTTATACACTTTATAAAAGAGAAGTACTCTATAGAGAATGATCAATCAATTTCAAGCTACTAGTACTTGAACACTTATTTGTATTAGGCTAAGAGCTGTGTTACGTTATTTCAGAGTTCTCACACATTCTAGTATTTCTTACTGAGAATTTGTCCATTATTTAGTGATATTCTAAACTGAATACATATATCGACTTAATCCCTTCACAATACCTTTAAAAACATGACTTCATGTTCTTAGGTGATTTATATGCACGTACTATTTTCATATATCTCTTCCCTTCAAGTCTCTTTCGCTTATCATCCCTTTATTTTTTCTACTAAATTCTCTCTCTCTCTTTTTCTATTTTTACCATTTTTTCCTTTTTCATAATTCAAGGCAGTGCTCATGAGAAGTCCCTTCTAGGTGCTTATTTCTCTTTGTCAACTTTAGAACACTCGATACTGTTATTTCACATTGGAAATGGGTAGAGATATTCAAATTATTCAGATTTGATGAGAGCGAGTGTGTTATATGGCTCAGACATGAATAAATAGTCTTCCACACTGTAATTTGTGGAAAGCAGAAAATATTTATACTTCAGTAGTTCTACCAAGATTCTAGGAAGGATAAAATTAATAAAAATACTCCCCCCCCTTTTTTTTTGCATCCTGACCAGATTTAAAAAAATTGTAATCTTTATATGTAAATTGTTTTCAATATTTTGGGGGAATGCTTTGGAGAGAGGTCACTGTTTTAAATTCTTCACATTCTCTCACTTTTCTACCAAATCCCCTTTGTCTCCCCTCTCCCTCTATTTAAGCGGAACATTCCTCAGATTTAAACTGATCTGAATGGTGTTACAGAGTGAAATTAACCAGTTCCCTAGAAAGAAGTGGGGGTGGCAATACTTTAGAAAGCTTGTTAATTTCTCTTTTCCCACTGCCTCCCTGCCTTCTCTCAGGCAGACTTGGAAACCCTGGAGAAGGGATATTAACAAGCCCCCTGAAGCTGAACCCCTACAGCCTTTCCAGGGAATTGGTTAATTTCACTTTGCTGCTCCATTTGGAGCAGCTGGGGGTACTGGTCTTGAGGGAAATAATAGGACCTAGTGCATGAAATCCCTTTACATTTTAAAATAAAATTCCACTAAGTTTGTTTATCAAACTAAAAATCGGTGTTCCCATTTATCTGCATTACTGGTCTACACAGTGGCACCAACTATTAAAATTTTTCCTTTACTTTTCATTTCTCAAGCCAGTTTGAGATGATCTTCCAAAAAACATTTTTGTTTTTGAATCCTGGGGCTTACTGAATAGATTTCTTTCCTCAATGTTCAATGATTCCATTTATCAGTAAGCATCAAATAGTTAAAACATTTCTTGTTTTGTTTTGTTTTGTTTCCTAGTATAGTTCAGACTAGAGTGCCTCTTCCTCCCTTCCCCTTTAAGAATCTAAACTTCTGTCTTTGGTCCTGGGTCATGGAACTCAGTCAAGGTCTCAAGGAAAAAGTCTTCCCGGCCAGGCCTGTTTCCAGGCTTCACCCAGGGGGCGGGATAGAAACGACTCAGATGGCCCCTGGGAGCTGTGAAAAACCTCTCCTCCCTGGATTCTTTTACCACTTCCGTAACATTTGCAAACTCTTAAATTCACCACCACTCCGCTAGGTTAATATAGTCATTGAACATGGACAGTGTTAAAGTGTATTCTTGGGGCTTCCCACCATGAACTTTGTTGCTTTCTGATTCTTTGCCATTTAGTCCTTCTTTGCTCCTCTCAAAGATGTTTTAATGATGGGCCTTCATCTTTTTCCTTATGATGACTCAATTTCCATAGTTCCCACTTGTGGAAAACTTTCATAAAAATCTTACTCAGAGTCCCAGATGAATTGCTTTTTGTTTTCCTACGTATGACCTTTCACTAAGTTCCAGGATAATGAGAGTAAACTTGAGACAGGCTTGCAAAAGTTAACATTCAAAAATATCAGAGCATTTAGAGTAACTCTTATCTTACCCACAGGCATTCCTGACAAGCAGAGGAAGAGGCTTCTTTTTGATATTAATTTACGTGCATTTCTGTGCATCATCAATTACTGCTGAGTGCTATTGTGTTGTGAATGTATTAAAAAGTACTCCTTTGGAAAATCATAGAAAACTCTAGTTTTGACATCAGAGCCTCTGACAAGTAAATCTGTTCTCATTATCCCAACATCTCTCTGGGCTTGTAAAAGTCCTGGGGGTTTATGATGCATCACAGTATCCTTCACCACTTCCCCTTGTTCTTCAACATAAAGCTGCCACTTCTACTAAGGCGAGCTTAATAAGATCGTCTGATAGAGCTAATTCATTTACACAGAACGCTACTGCAGACGCTAACATCCTTTCGCCGCAGGTCTTCTTTGGCCGAATTAGAGTATTATGCTTGAGTTAGAAGGATGAGGTGCAGATGTGCCATACCCATAAAATTACCATTTGCTCCTAAAGGGTTAGAGCCTTAAATATCAAGATATTCATTCTAATGTGAGTGGAGGAAAAATGCTGTTTTTGCACTTTCTCAAATGAGCTTGTAGTCTTCAACCATCTACTCTACTGTCCTGACTAAGTGGACAATAAGAAGAATAATAAACCATGGTTCATTTTAGTTGTTAGCCCACGTCCAAATGCTGAATGACCTTCTCTCAAAGCTGTTTTAAATAAATGGTGTATAAAATACATACCTAGAGAGTTATAAATGACCAAGGTGATATCTGAGGCCTTAGGGGAGATAATCATTTCAGAAATTCCATGCTCTGTCACCTTTAATGGTCTATGGCTCTTCATTTAGCTGAGAGTTGGGTTTTTAACGAGCAAATGCCCGAACCAGTGTAGAAGGCATTCTTATCATGGCCATGTATTTTGGGGGTGGAATAGAGAAGAAACTGAGATAAGAAGAACGTGTCAGAGAAGTAAAAGAATGTCTGAGACATGGAGGACAGCTTTGTCCCCATCAAAGTGATGTTGCATTTGGTGGGGTGATGATACTAGATGATGAATGAGGCCTGACATTTTGTACCACTAATCTCTGTGGTGCCTGGGCCTATCTGAGTATTGGCTTGGCTCTAACGTCTGAGCTGATGGGCACATAGTCCACCTCAAAATCAACGTGTGTGTTCTTTCCTGTCAGTTCTAGAAAACTGGATATTCCCTGGAGTGATAAAACAATACTGGGGCCATCTGAGGTATTCCAGGAAGTGTGGGGCCGCGGGACTGGCTCCTAGACCTTTGGAACGTCTTGGGTTCCTGTCGTGTGGATGCGAAGGAAGCGGAAAGGATCTGTAAATAATTTGTCAGGTGTCTACTGATGATCTTGGCTCAGAACTGTCCCAGTGGATGTAGTCTTGGTGGGGCTTAAGATGCCCTTGCTTTCCCAATCTTGACTCACAGCCTCAGAAACTCCTGGACTCTACTGGGATCCTTGCAAGAGTTAACTATAAACAGTGCAGCGGCATTGGGGGCTTCTATGACAGGTAATAAGAGGAACTTCCACTGTGGTTGCCTCTGCTTCAAGTGGCTTGAGTCATGGAGCAAAGGGACATTCGATTCTCCTTGGTGATTGACTGTGACTGCTAAACAGCTCTGTTCCTTATGGCAGCATCTCTCTTTTAAAATATTAAAGCAACATATTAGGAACTAAGGGCTCTCGCTTACGTTAGCAACTTTGAGTGCACTTGAAAAATTATATAGATTAGACTTCGGGCTTTGAAGATAGCCAGGTACCATTTACCACCTTAAAACACACTGTGGCCCTAACCGGCTGTGGCTCGGTTGGTTGGAGTGTCATTCTGTAAACTGAAAAGTTGAGGGTTTGGTCCCCAACTGGGGCATGTATAGAAGGCAGCCAATCGATGCTTCTCTCTCGCATCGATGTTTTTTTTTCTTTTCTCTCGCTGTCTCTCCTTTCCTCTCTGTCTAAAAGCAATGAAAAAAACAACACAAAACAAAACAAACATCCTCAGTGAGGATAAAAAAATAAAATAAAACCAAAACACATTGTGCCAAATGATTTAACTCCAATCACGCATGAAAGTATTAATGGCTTTTTCAAAGACATTTGCCTTATGTGAGATAGAGATGTCACACTAACCATACTGGGGCACAAAGTGCATGTGATAATTGCTGTAATAAAATTCCACATGACTTAATTGTCACCTAGGTTCAGAGTAAACCTACATGTATATTTTCAGCATATTGTTTCAGCATTACAGTTGTTTTCAGCATCTTTTAGAATTCTTTAAAAAATTTGCGTAATCTTTTTGTTTACTTTAGAAGACCAGAAGTTAAAGAAAGTTAGTTTCTGCGAATTTCTTCAGGAACTCCAGATCCAAGTGGTATTTATCAAGCAAGTTACATGCCTAGTTCAGAATCTTGCCATTTGGGTGATATATAGAAAGAAATGAGTGGAAAGCAAGTGGTTTAGCCATACACTTTATTTTTCATCCTGATTTGTGTTTGTAACCTGTGCTGTCAGGAAGATGAAAGCAGGGGTCTGGCAAAGGCATTGGTCAGGGGATGTTTAATTCACAAGTGATGAGAAGGGAAGAGTTAAAGGAATTTTTTTTTTTTTTTTTGTATGCTGACTAGGGCTTTCTACTGAACAGCACTGCATTGTCTGGGAGCAACAGCTTGTGAATATTAAAACAGAACCATTTTGTCTTGTCCTGTTGCCATGGAAGATGAGAAGGTGAATTTGGAAAAGCAAACAGAAAAAGCCTTGAAGAAATTAGATTGTGTATAAGCAGGCAGTCCGCCCAGTGGTATTTTTTCTTGCCCAAACTCTACTGCGTGTGTGTAGGTGTGTAGGAGAGAAACAGGGCAAATAGCCCTCTTTGCTGTGTTTTGAAGACAAATTAGAGCTGTCACTGCTGTCCTTGAGGCAGTACAGGCTGGGGCGCTATGAAGGGGTAAGACTAGTGTCTGGTGTCCACACTGGGTCAGTCCTTCCATTGGTGGTATTGCCAGGAGTACTTCTTGCACCACCTTAGGGGCAGCACTAGTTACTTTTTGCATTTTTGCATTTATGTGGACGCACCTACAATTATTTTGTCTTTGGGAAACATTTTAAAAAAATCCTTTATCTCCTTGGATCAGAAATCTTTACGTGATGCGCCAATAAAAAATAAGTTCAAGATCTCAGTGGTTTACAAAATCAGTTTATTTCTCATTCTGTCCATGAAGATTCTAGGAGAACTGCAGCTCTTCATCACACATCTTATTCACTTGGGGACCCCGACCACAGGAAAAGGCCTTAATTCAGCCTCGTGGCGGTGGAAAGAGCAGCCGCCACGCCGCGCCATGGCACGTGAAGTGTCTGCCTAGGGCGCTGTGTATGTCACCTCTCCTTACGGTGCGTTGGCCATGGTAAACTACATGGTCAAGTGCCATGTAAACGAGGGCAGTGGGGCATGCCTTTCCCGAGGAGAAGCACACTGTAAGTCACACGTCAGAAACGAGGGACACGTAGTCCTCTTCGAGCAAGGGGAATGACAACGAGTAAGTGGGATAAATAAGGCCATTTTCATCACTCCTAGTCTGATTTTGAAGGCTTATGGAATGGACACGTGACACTTCAGAGGCTGTGAGTCTTTCTTCTTAGGACCGGAAGACAGAGGCATCTCTCGGTTCGACTCTGTACAGTTGCCCAGTGCCAGGCACCATGAGTTATCCTAAAGATGTGGAAAGGAGACTTGGCTCTCTGCAGACCCACCTCCAGTGATCTACAATTCTTCTTTCCATACATCATTGTGAGATATACCATGGTCTTTCAGACTTTATTTGTTGGCATAGAAGATCTTAAATAATGCATGGGCTTGAAAGCCGGCTGGCATTTTTGTTACAAAGTCCACCCAGCATTCACGGCCAGCCCGTAGGGGCACCGTGACTTAATGACCGGGTCAGGCCTTCCGACCACCAGCTCGGTGCCCTTTTCCAGCAATCATGTTCCTTCTCAGGCCACATACATACTGGAGTTCCTCCTTTGAGGCATGACTTTCTTGACTCTGGACGTTCACACATGCTCTTTCCCTTCCTGGAATCCTCTTTCCCCCTCCCCTTCACTGGTGAAGTTCTGCTAACCCTTTGGGTCTAAGCCTAGAAGTCCTTCCATTGTCAAGTCCTTCCTGACCATCAGAATTGTGGTTAGGAGCCCAGCCTACCCACCCCCTAATAATCTACACTTCACCTATCATAGCACCAGTGCTTCAGTAATTGAATGTATACTTAGATATTTTTCCCACTAACTGGAAAACTGCCCGAAGATGAAAAGAATATCTGTTTTGTTACTTTTGTATTCCCAGGGGCTAGGAGTAGTCTCTGGCCACATACCAGGGCACCAAAGTTTATTTTGGTGACTCAGCAATTAATAAAGGAGTGAACGATGTGTTCTCTGTGTGTCCTTGCATGAGGAGGAGGTTAATTTGCCCTTTTACTCTAATAAACGCATGATGGACTCGCACTTAGAGGTACACACTCAGTTCCAAGGAGCTGGATTGGTAGAATATTCCAGCTACTTTTTGTGATAATATTTGACATAGAAGGTTACATTAAAGTTGCTGTTGGCATTTGTATAGGTATTTTGAAACATTATCAAACCCATGATAGAGAGAAATGTTGCTACAAGTATAAAATTAAGTAGTGAGGAATGCCGTAACCAAAGTAAGCAGTAGTACCTCTCGTGCTTGTTCAGGGGCAAAGGTATAAAACTGGCAAGGCTGAGTCTACTTCCAGCTTGCTTCCCTTCTAGAACTGTAAGATACTAATTTACGAGTGACCTTAAAAACCTTTCATCCGACTTCCAATCCGTGGACGGATGTCTGTAATAATATCTGTGATAGTGGCCTTCTAGCCAGGATTTTAATTCTTCACAACTATCCCATTAGTTTGCAATCATTAGGAAATTCCAAATAGAAATAATAATGATATCAATAGCCATCTTACCTGGGGTCGTAATCTGTTCTGAGCACTGTGCTAGATCTTCTGTATACGTCATCTCATTCAGTTTTCACAGCATCCACATTAAGTGGGCGTTATTATCTCTACTAAAGGGTAATAGGCAGGGCAGAGAGAAATTATAAAGCAAGTCCACGGTCCAGAGCCAACAGTGACTAGTGGTGAGATTTTACATCCTTGTCTCAATGACTGTGAGATCCAAGGTCTTTCTCGTAGAATATTGCACAGGCTCTCAAAGAGTGTATTTTCTCAGATATATAATTAAAATTTCTTATTTTTCTAAGTCCATATATTCATTTGTTTTGTTTTTTAGAGAAGTCCAGAAAAAAACCTCATCCTTCTTTTTCAGCCCCATCCTTCAGAACTTTGAAAATAGTTATGATGTACCTCCTAATACGTCGAATTAAATGTAGACTTTGGCTATGAATTGAATTATGTCCAAAATTGATGTGTTGAAGCCCTAACCTCCAGTACCTCAGAATGTGACCTTATTAGATGATAGGATAATAGAAGTAGTGATTATAGAAGTAATCAAGTTAAAGTGGACACTACTCCAATATCACTGATGACCTTATAAAAAGGGCAAGTCGGACAGAGAGACCTGCTTAGGCAGGAGGTGCTCTGAACATACAGGAAGATGCCACGTGCCAACAGGAGAGAGGCATGGAACGGCTCTTGGCTTCACAGCCCGGAGGAGGAACCAGCCCTAACAACACCTTGGTTTCCAATCTGTAGCTTCCAGGGCTGTGAGACAATGCATTTCTGTTGTTTCAGCCACCCAGGTTGTGGTGGCACTTTGTTATGTGGTGGCAGCCCTCACCAACTAACCCGGCCTCCATCGGTTCCCCAACCATCTTTCATAACACCGTTCTCCTTGTGGCCTTCATAGTAAATCTCACTTGAAATCTGTTGCCAAGGCTAAACAGTTTACTTCAGTTATGGTCTGACAAGAGAATAGAAGAGAGGAGTGGTTTGTTTCATTTTTTTCTTTTTCCTAGTTACTCTTTCCCAATGAACACAATGAAAGTTGCGTTGAGTTTTCACAACAAAAATGACTGACTTACAGTGAGAGTCTGCTTTTACAGACTCACAAATGATGCTTTGAAACCCCTGAGGAAAGGAATCTTTCTCCAGAGAGTCAACAGCTAATTCATCATAGATCCAAAGTTTGAGGGAAAAAATTCCTATTTTTCTCCATCTCTTTTCTTCGGTGATGCAGAAATGGAAACATGTCTTTGCTAATCTGTCTTATCTCAGACCACCGAACTGAGGATAATCTAAATAATGATGTATTTGCAGAGTAAAGGAAGACCTAAAGTAGTGACTAGTGAGCAAAAGTGTCTGCCCCAACTATACAGTAAACATATTAAAAGCAGCATTTCTAATTAAATATGCATTCAGTCATATTAGATTGAAAGCAGAATCAGTGTTCTTTGAGGAAGCATTATCTCTGCAAGCAAATGATTACTGTTGGAAAGGAATGTATATAAATCATGAGGCTGACCCTCTCTGTAGTAATGTGCTTTGCATTGTTTCCATAAGGTCAGTAATACATTTTTCTTCTAACCTACCCACATTCTTTAAATGCCCACGAATACATGTTACACAATTTTTTTTCTATCTGTCTATCCACTAACACAGAGATAGGATAAATACCTTCAGCAACAATTGTTCTTCTCTTGCAAAACTAGGTGACTTACGTGAGTATCAAGCACATGACTTTGAATTAGTGATCTAAACGAGCCAATGGATCAGATTTGAAAAACATTCCATATGGAAACATTTATGGAATTATACTCCTTAATTTTTACAAGCATATTCACATATTCACACAGACAAAGTATGGACACGAGTTATAAACATTCGAAATAATGTGACGTGGCACGCTAATAAAGCCTCACCTATGAGCATAGTGTAAGCTTTTCATTTTCCAACTTTCAAGAATAGCGTCATTTGAGAGCCACGATTTGAAAGCCCATTTAAACGACTTGTGAATTGGTTCATGCTGTTGTCACAGAGCAGTGCCATCTTGTCCCTTCCACAGGCCCTCTGCCATCCTGTTGGTCTCCTGTGAGCCACAGTGCTGGTAACCCATCAGT
Organism: Mormoops blainvillei; assembly: GCA_004026545.1. Classification (NCBI taxonomy): domain Eukaryota; kingdom Metazoa; phylum Chordata; class Mammalia; order Chiroptera; family Mormoopidae; genus Mormoops; species Mormoops blainvillei. The sequence continues at coordinate 4,460 of PVJD01015387.1, read as the reverse complement.
GCTTCCGTCCTTCCTGGAGTGCTTAGGGGGACTTCTGTGCTGTGATTTTGACAATCACTCTGACACGTTCGAGCTCTTTTAGATCTCAGAGCGATGTTGTGGGATTTACTAAATAGTAAAGCTTGTGCTGACACTGAAGCACACCCTTGCCTATCAAGAATGTTGGAAAGGACATTAAATGTAACATAAGGCGTGCAGAAGGCTGTGGCAGGCAGCCCGCGGAGATGGCTCCACGGAGCCCCACCTCCTAGTATTCACAGCCTTGCGTTCTCTTCCCCCTTGAGTGTGGGCTGGACCTACTCACTTCTAGTGAATAGAATATAGTAAAAGAGATGGGGTATCCCTTGCAAAACAAAACCGTTTCAAAAGACTGACTTCAGTCTCACTCTTGCTTTTGCACTTGCTCTTTCTCCCTCACTCTGTCTCTGTGTTAATCTCCTTGCCCAAACTCCAAGCTCTTCTTGCTTGCCTGTTTTGCTGAAGCCAGCTGCCACGTAATGGAGATGCCCACGTGGCAAGGAACTCTAGGCCCAAGCCAGTGAGGAAGGGAGGCCCTCAGCCCAAGAGCCCACCCAGAACTGGATCCTGCCCACAGTCATGCTCTAAGTGAGCATGGAGGCAGGTCCTTCCCCAGCTGAGCCTTGAGGTGACTGCAGTTCCTCTGGACACCCTGATTGCGTCGTGACTGTGAGAGACCTCAGAACAGAGAGCCTGCTGAGCCTCGGCAGAAGCTTGGGATGCTAAGTACTGTTGTTTCAAGCCACTATGCTTTGCGGGTAGTTAGAGAGCTCATTCAATGGGCAAATCACCGCCGCGTTCTGTTTTGTTGTGACTGCAGGGAAGCAGAGTCTGTGAGATAGGAGAGAGCATGCCGAGCGAAGTGCAAGCGCAGAAGAACTACTTTATCCTGGCTTTAGAGTTACCCTCCCCACGAATGCATTTCACCTCTTCTACACTTACTCCTGTGGGAAAATTCATCTTGAATTGAGTGAGTTTGGAGTTATGTGTGATGTTCTAGAACAGAGGCCCTCACTCCGTGCGACTCAATTCTATATATTTTAATTGTATTGCTAAGGTTGCAGAATCTTATTATTCTGTATAATCTGAAATGGCACTTTTGTTAGAGCCTCCAGATACCGAAAGGTCTTATCCTTGAACTGTGAGTGATTATAATTTGAATCCTTCTCCAATTAAACATATCTGTAAACTACTGAAATAAATAACAAAATATACTGTAAGGTTTAGTTTGTAAGAACAGTGCTCAGAAAGGCCAACTGCCTTCAAACTCAAACACCAACCTGCCACAGATAAAAAAAAAAAAGTAGGGTGATTTGGGGTGAAGTCAACACTTTTTTTTTGTTTGCATGTTTTTATTTTTGTTTTCAGTTTCAGCCTCATGTTTTTTTCATTCACGAGTTCGACTTTCTCTTGAGGCTGTATCAATACTCCCAGGGCACCTGGATACAGGAACCGGCCCCCCTTTGCCCCATTAGTAGAAACAGTCCTGGGTAACTCGAGTTGAAAGAGTGACTATGTCCGTGAGGAAGGAGATGCTTCATTCGACCTGTGTGTGAGCGGAGGCCGCTCAGATGTTTAATTTATACGCTTGCCTTCTGAGGTCAGGATTATTATCCCTGTTTAGAGGACCTGGAGACCAAGGGGAAAAGGTTGAGTAATTTGTCCTAGGTTGTAGGAGGGATCAGTGTCTGAGCCAGGGTTGCGGTTCAGAAAGTCTCCAATTCCAAGACCTGTGCTTGGACTGCACTTATTCCAAGCTAACTCGGCTCCCTTAAAAAAGGCCTCCCTCCCTCCTTTCTGCCCCCAGGGCCCTCCATTGAGTTTGAACTCTGTCAGCAAATGCCAAAGAGGCCTACAGACAGTGCAGGAAATATACCAGACATTGACTGGTTGCAATGGGACTTTATTATAGCTTAACAGGCAGTTTCTCCTCCAAAATGGGCCTTTGTGTAGGGACATTGCAAGGTGGTTTTTTGCTCTTCCATGTAGAGATGTTAAAACAGTTTAGTTCACCTTCATTAGTCTTCATCTTGCTCATCAGAACTCTCACAGTTTAGGAGTAGAAACAATAACAGAGGAAGCTTCATAATAATAACAAAGTAGCAACAGACTTTTGTGCAGCTTCAGGAACACACTGGTGTCTGGCTTCTTTCTGTTCAGAATTCTTCCCAAGAAGGGCCTCTACACTTACCTCCTGTATTCACGTTGGTGCCTAGGGTTATTGGAGACACATACAAGCAGATACGAAGCAAAATGCGTGTGTGCGTGTGTTGGGGGGGGGTTATAGTTAATATTGTTGAAAGTTAATAAAATCCCTGAGCAGTGAGCAGGCGTGAAGGAGAAAGAGAAGTTCAGAGAACTATTTTAGAGTGTAGACTTCCGGGGGAGTGGCTGGGTTTGCCTCTGCGCTTGCCAGCCTTATGAGCTTGGGTAAATCCCTTAGATTCTTTGAAGGTACGAAGAAAATCCAAATAGCATTTCCTCATTAAATAGTTCAGGGTGGTGGCAGAGATGGGTAGATAGGTTACTAGCTATGATACAGTGTAACTTGTACTATATTAGTGTTATGAACGAAGTGCTCAAGGGGCGCTGAAGTAGGAACATTCAAGCCCTATCTTGATTTTCACAGCATAGGGACAGACAGGCAGTATTTTAATTAGAAAGGCCATCCCAGGCCTGAGGGGTAAAACTGCACAGCCAATGGGAGAAGGGATAATCCTGTATGACTAGACCATTTGAATGACCAGACAGCTTGAGGAAAATTACAGGAAATGAAGAGGCAAAGGAAGGAGGGAGCAAATCCAGGATAAGGCTAAGGAGTCTAGACTATCCTGGGAGAAGGGAGGAGCTATTCATGAAAACATCCATCCATCCATCCATCCATCCATCCATCCATCCATCCCAATTTAAAATCCAGGCACCAGGATGGATCTCTAGTAGAGGCACAGGGGTTAGAGACATAGTGCCCACTTCGAGGGAGCTGTTAGTGCAGGTGGCCAGGAAGCAGGCGATTACAGAGTGGCAGTGAGTGCCACGGAAGATCAATGCACCGGAGCACGGAGGCAGAGAGAGAGAATGTTTCTTGTTGCTTGGGAGGGTTGGCACAGACTTCCTGGAAAAGGGCCTCCCTCAGGAGAGCCCTGGTGAAGAAATACAAGGAAGGGAAGGAACAGGAAGGAAGGGAGGAATTTGGGGCATAAAAACAGCAAGAGACATGGATGTGGTAGCTCTGCTTTAGCGTCTTCATAAAGCTGCATGGAAATGTTATTTTCCCAAGTCACCTTGGCATTGTGGGAAATGTAAGAGACCACTGGCCTATGATGCCCAGTGAGGGGTGCCAGTCAAAAACTGGTTTAAATAGACCCTAAGCAGCCATCCTTCCTGTCGGTTACAGAGAGACACCCTCCGAATTCAGATGGCGGGTTATGCCCCTGGATTTTTCATTGCTTGGGGTCAGGACAGCCGAACATTAATTTGTTGAATTAAGTTCTAATGATGCTTGCCTCTTTTAATTGCCTTCCTGGTCAGGAAATAACTTATTATTCTCATCAAATTAATTGTAGATTGAGAAACCGAGACATAAGAGGTTGAGGAAGGGGCTTATGAGAACTGATGAAGCTGCAGGGAAGAAGAGGTTGTAGGGAACACAGGGGGATGGGGCAGGCAGACTGAAACAAACAAACACACACAGGTAGTCAAAGAAGCTTTTGAGTTGTATTTCTTGAGGTTAATTCTGAACCATATATTTTACTTTCAATAATTATTCTTAATATTATCTTTTTCAAAATTCCCTATTTCCTACTTTAAAAAAAATAACTTCACACTTTTCTCTTTTTAAGTGACACTTTGAGGAAATCATATATTATTTATAGATCAAGTCCCGTTACTCTGGAGAGAAGCTTATAAATCTATAAATCACTGATATTGATAGTAAATGAATACATAGTTTTAACCAATAAAGCAATTGGCAGAGGTGTTTTTTATCATCAGGTTTTTATTTAACAAAAGTTCCATTGTTTAGATTAAGTAACTGATACTTATGTGTGTGTATTTACCATCCAAATTCCATATTGAAAGTCTTAAAATATTAAATACTGATATTCCTAAGGCAGATCATAGTAAAAGTGTAAATCTGTCCCTATCTAATCCATTTCTATGTTATTTCTTCCTTTGTTTTATACTTAAACATTAAATATTTTTGCTGTAATTCTTTTAAAAAAAATTTTATGTTCAAGCAACTGGTAGATTGATTGGCTTTACAATTTGAACATTAAATATGTTTGACTAATGCACTTGTTTTAGAGACCTCTTTAAGATAAAACTTTTAGCTATTACCTCAATTTTAATAATTCTTAGGGAGTTCAAAATTGTTTATGCTTTTCTCTACAATCACACTGTTAATTTAACAATGAAAATGTATTCACTGGAATAATGTATCTACA